>CAUYQG010115840.1:0-11665 GCA_963574415.1 Tarsius wallacei | reverse complement strand
TTTTTTGATTTATTGTAGAGATGAGGTCTTGCCAAGTTGCCCAGGCGGGTCTTGAACCCACGGGCTCAGGCAATCCACTCACCTCAGCCTCCCAAAGTGTGGGATTACAGGCTGAGCCACCGAGCCCAGCCACAGTGCTTTCTTTGTGAGTGGTCCCCTGGAACACAAAAGACAATATTAGTGGTGCTCTTTGGAGCCATGCCACATGGTATGTTACTGGTTATAGGAAAACATTTTTTAAAGGGTCTCCTAGAGCCTCATCAAATGTAAATTCCTTTCCTATCCCCAAGAAAAATACCCTAAATCCATCAGACATCTTGAAAATGACCTTAGAACAATATAGAGTCAAAGTTGTCTTCGTTGTTATCAATAAAGCAGATTAATTGAGTGCAGTGGCTCATGCCCACAGCATTTTGGGAGACCAAGGTAGGAGGATTGCTTGAGCCCAAGAGTTTGAGACTAGCCTAGGTTACATAGTGAGACCCCATTTTTACAAAAAAATTAGTAAAGCACACTGGTGCATGCCTGTAGTATCAGCTGCTTGGGAGGCTGAGGTGGAAGGATTGCTTGAACCCAGGACATCAAGACAGTGGTGACCCAATATTGTGCCACTGCATTCCAACCTGGGTGACAGAGTAAGACCCCAACTCAAAACAATAATAATAATAATAATTAGCAGATTAACCACAGCAGGCCAGTAGGAGGGTTAATAGAGTCTTTGTAGCCGGGCTCGGTGGCTCAGCCTGTAATCCCAGCGCTTTGGGAGGCTGAGGTGAGTGGATTGCCTGAGCCCGCGGGTTTGTGACCCACCTGGGCAACTTTGCGAGACCTCATCTCTACAATAAATCAAAAAATTAGCAGCCGGGCTCAGTGGCTCAGCCTGTAATCCCGCGCCTTTGGGAGGCTGAGGTGAGTGGATTGCCTGTGCCAGCGGGTTCGAGACCCGCCTGGGCAAGCAAGACCTCATCTCTACAATAAATCAAAAAATTAGCCGGTGTGGTAGCGGGCGCCTGTAGTTCCAGCTACTTGGAAGGCTGAGGCAGAAGGATCGCCGGAGCCCAGCAGGTCGAGGCTGCAGTGGCCAGGAGCGTGCCACTGCACTCCAGACTGGGCGACAGAGTGAGACTCCAACTCAAAAAATAATAATAATAATAATAATAGAGTCTTAGTTCAGGCCAAAGATAAAGATAATGAAGTCCATGTTTTTATTGTCAGTGGTGCGGTACATCAAAGAGCTGACTGGTGCAGCATCCATGAGAAGATATGTCAACTCCTGATTCCACTGCGCACTTCCATGCCCTTCTACAACTCAGAGGAAGAGCGGCAACATGGCCTACAGCAGCTGCAGCGGCGGCAGGTAGGGCTGATGGGACTGTTAACCAAAGGTTAACTCATGGGTACAGTGGCAAGGGTTGAACAGTGGCAGGCAGGGCTCATGGGACTGTTCCAGGGTTAACTCATGGGTGCAGTGAAACTGCCTGGGACAAGGGTTGAACTGTGTTGAGATACTGAATTATAACCTTATTGATGGCAGAGACTGATGTGTGTGTGTGTGTGTGTGTGTGTATGTGTGTGCACGCGCGTGCACGCACATGTGTGTTTGAGTCAGGTCTCATTCTGTTGCCCAGGCTGGAGTGCAGTGGCATGATCATGGCTCACCACTAATTTTTTAATTTTTTTTAAAGACAAGTCCTTGCTATGTTGCCCAGGCTGGTCTTGAACTCCTTCTGCCTTGGCCTCCCAAAGTGCTGGAATTACAGGCGTGAGCCACCCTGTCCAGTCGTAGAAACTGTTTTATGTCTTCATGTCCTCAATGCCATTCAGTCCATTGTTTTCCACATATTGTTGAATACTTACTATATTAGTCTACTACGTCTGTCATAAAAAAAATACCACAGACTGGGTGGCTCAAACAATAGAAATTTTCTCACAGTCCTCTGGAGACTAGAAGTTCGAGATAAAGGGGTTAGCAGGTTTGGTTCCTTCTGACTCCTCTCTTCCAGGCTTGTAGATGACTCTCACTGTGTCTTCTCATGATCCCTCTGTGTGCACGCATCCCAGGTATCTCTTTGTATTATGTCTAATATGTCTAATTGCCTCTTCTTATAAAGATTGCAGTCATATTAGGTTAGGTTCCACCTAATAACCTGTTAACTTAATCATCTCTCTGAAGGTCCTATCTCCAAATACACTCACATTTTGAGGGTCTGATGTTTAGGGCTTCAACAAGTGAATTTCGGAAAGGGACACAATTCAACCCATGACATTCCCATATGCCAAGTACTATGATACAAACCTGGCCACATAATAGGAAGTTTATTAAGTGTGCTGAGCTTCAAGAAAAACAAAAATAAGAGGACATAAAAATAAGAAACTTTAAAGTGATGTATGGATATGCCCGTGAATAAAGAAAGGAAATTAACAAAACTAGTCCCTATTATTATGCATAGTTTTTATTATAATTGAGTACTGAGTATCTCACTTGCTCTAAAAAAATTAGCACCTTATAAGCCATAAATCTTTAGGCACCAGATTCAAGTTAGTGTTATGACACTTTGAAAGTGGCCTTAGTTAAAGTTGTTTCTCATATTTGCTGAGGTGGATACTTCCAGAAGGAAAAATGAGATGTTTCTCTCACATTAACTCAAATAGAAAGGCAGAAGTTTAGATTGTCCTGAGACATGTTAGCTTTGATAAACTAAGATTTTACTAGAACTATAAGAATAATACTCATTTATTCATCTAACAACTTGTGAGCAGGCTGGGTGCAGTGACTCACACCTATAATCCCAGCAATTTGGGAGACCGAGGCAGGAGTATTGCTTGAGACCAGGAGTTTGAGACCAGCCTGGGCAACATAGCAAGACCTCATCTTGACAGAAGAATCCAAAAATTAGCTGGGCATGGTGCTATATGCCTGTAGCCCCAGCTACTCAGGGGGCTAAGATAGAAGGATCGTCTAAGCCCATCAAGTCAAGGCTCCAGTGAGCTATGATCATAACACTGCACTGCAGCCTGGGGGACAGAGTGAGACTCCAGCTCAAAAAACCAAAAATGTATGAGCATTCATGCATGCCAAGCCCTGAACTAAGAGGAAAAGACACATGTTCCTTGACCTTGAGGAACTCACAGTCCAGAATTTGCCCCCTCCCCCTTTTTTTTTGAGTCGGAGTCTCACTCTGTCACCCAGGCTGGAGTGCGGTGGCACACTAATGACTATGCCTGCATCGACCTGCTGGGCTTAGGTGATCCTTCCACCTTAGCCTTCCAAGTAACTGGAACTACAGGCACGCACTACTACACCTGGCTAATTTTTTGAGTTATTGTAGAGATGAGGTCTTGCCAAGTTGTCCAGGCTGGTCTTGAACCCCTGGGCTCAGGCAATCCCTTCACCTCGACTTCCCAAAGTGCTGTGATTACAGGGTTGAGCCACTGCGCCCGGCCTAGAGTTTGCCTTTTTATATCGCCTATTGAGGATCATTAGTTGTTGGTCATATCTCTAGCTGCATCTATATCCACCTTTGCTTTTTACCTTTAGTCTGTCTCAGATGGTCTGTTTCTCTCTTCCACAGAAACATTTGATTGAATTCTGCTACACTGTAGCCCAGAAATATCTGTTTGAAGGAAAACATGAAGAGGCTGTCCCCGCAGCTTTGCATTCCCTTCGCTTCCGCATGAACGTGCATGGCCTGAATTCAGTTGAGCTTGTGCCTGCTTACCTGCTGTTGGCCGAGGCCAGCCTTGGTGAGTGAAACTGATTTAAGACCTCCTGGAGCCCTTAGGAAGTGCTGTGTTGGGACATACCAATGACCAAAGAGGCCAGCCTGGACAGTGGCACCACAGCCCCTTTTGTGAAAGAGCAGGGTTGCTGTGAAGTTTGGCACAATGTGGGGAAGGAGCTGTCACAGGCTTTAGGCTACAATGGACAGAAATCTACTTAAGCTGGTCTGCACAAAAGGATGAGCTTTATTAGGCTGCTGGAGTATCCTAAGGGAGTTGTGGCTCCATGAGGAACTACAACTGGAATGCTGTAAGGAACCACGGCTGGTGTTCTCAGTTTCTCTCTCTTATCTGTGCTTCTCTCTGGGTATCTGCTTCATTTTCCCTTTCTGCAGACCAGATTTTTCTACCCTTTGTTCACTGCAGAAGAAAAGTTACCCCCAAAATGTAGCTCTTGAATTTACATGTCTTCTAGGTTCAAGGTAGATAATAGAAACTAATTAGCATCTGATTTCAATTTCTAGAAGACAGGATTCTGTCGACCCAGCTTGAGTGTGGTGTATACCTTTGCTCCCTGGGATCACAGTCCCATAGTTCAGAGATCTAGGAACCCACCCCTGGAGATGGAAGAGGCAATTCTGAGAATGGAGAGCATAGACTTAGCAGACACTCCACATGGTGACTACTACAAAAAGAAAATTAGCATTTTGAGACGAATTAACGTTCTTGGGCATCTGCAGTGTTTTAGGCAGTGTATTGCCACTTTATACATCTTAATAGCCACCATTAAAAAAAATTTTTTTTTAACTCCGACAAATACATATGAAGGACTTTTCTCTTCTGAGCCCTCTAAGAGTAAGTTGCTTACCTGATGTCCTGGCCCTAGAATACTGTCACCTCCTGTGAGTTCTACGGTTTTTTCAATAACATCTTTACAGCAAAAGAATACTGTTCAGAATCACGCTTTTCATCTTGTTGTCATGTGTTTTTAGTCTTTGTTGTGAAATAGTTTCTCTATCTTTCCTTGACTTTTTTTTTTTTTAGTTGGGTTCTCACTCTGTCACCCAGGCTGGAGTGCAGTGACACAATCATGGCTCACTGCAGTTTCAACCTCCTTGGCTCAGGTGATCCTTCCACCTTAGCCTCCTGGGTAGCTGGGACTACAGGTGCCACTACAATGCCTGGTTAATTTTAACTTTTTGATTTTTTTGTAGAGACGAGGTCTTGCTATGTTGTCTAGGCTGCTCTCGAATTTCTGGGCTCAAGCAATCCTCCCACCTCGGCTTCCCATAGTGCTTGGATTGCAGGTGTGAGTCATCATACCCTCCTGTTGCCCTGACTTTTATGTCAACATTTTTAAAGATTACAGGCCAATTATTTTATAAAGCATCCCTCAGTTGGGTTTGTCTAATGTTTCCTCATGACTGGATTCAGGTTATGGATTTTTGGCAAGAATGTTAAAGAGATGATGCTGTGTTCTCGCCCTATCCTATAAGTTGGCACACATTTTCAATTTTTTGCCATTATTGATGATGTTCATTTCAATTACTTTATTAAGGTGGTGTCTGCCAGGCTTCTTCTCTGTAATGTTACTCTTTTTCCCATTTGCAATTAATAATTTTAATGTTATGGGGAGGTACTTTGAAACTATATAAATATCCTATTCCAGTGTACTTATTTAGTTATTTATATCAATATAGACTCCTGGTTTCTTATTTTATTCATTAAGTTTAAATCCACTATTAGCATTAATTTTATGCTCAAACTGTTGCTGATTTGGCCAGTGGCAGCCCCCACTCAAGCTGGATCTCCTTGACACAACCTCATTGTTCTTTGATCACTTTTCTGACTTCTGGAACATACTTCCAAGGAGCCCTGGAGGCAATAAAATTCAGAAGCCAGGAGCTGTACACTAGATGAACTCATTGCTATTGGGGTATTGCTGCTCCCAGGACTTCTCAGTGGGCAGAGTTGGGGAATGTGTGTAAATATAATAATATATGTATTATACATACATTATATCAGTATTTAGTTCTATACCCATATATAAATAATACTAAAAACATATAAAATATATATAAATCTGAAAAAAATGTATCTGTATGACCATGAGTTTATATTGGTCCATCCAAATTCATTACACCACCACAGGGTTCACCCTAATTTTCTCCCATTCCATATTTGTAGCTGCTTCTTCTGACAGTGAGAATGCTGGCTTCTGTTTTCATTGATGTATTATATATTTGATCAGTTTCCCTGTATGAACCAATCCCAGTCTCCAACCTCATCCTTTCCCCCTCACAGATGCTTTTTCTCCCTCTATGGGCTCTGACTCCCCATTCTTGGCTGCCTCTTCTGCATGGATCCCCTCCTCACTTGTGTGTGCTCTGACTCTGCATTATCAAACTGTTTATCTGCAGGAATGCCCTGCTCACTCCACTCAGTCTAACACCCCATTCCAGATTGTCCTTTCTCCAAACCGGTGGGAGGAACAAGGAAATACAGCCCAGGTTCTGTTTATTCCTGGCACTGACTAGCTATGGGATTTTGGAAAAGTCAACCCAGCCTAAGTTCCATCATCTTTCACCTGGACAACTGCCTGCTAACTGGTCTCCCCACAACTTCTCTGGCCTCTCTCCAATCTGATCACCACACAAAAATGTGATCCAATTACTCACCTAAATAAAGGCCAAATTTAAGCAACCATTGAGGCCCTGCTTGTTCTAGCGCTTAGAGAATTGTCTCACCTCAATTCTATCACCTTGACTCCAATTCTTTTCTTCCTCCCTTCCAGTTGCACCAGCCTTCTTTCAGTTTCACAGAAGCACAGTGATGTTTCCTTGTTCCAGAAGGTTTTTCTCTAGCTTACTCTTGCCACTTCTCCCCCACTCCCTCCACACACATATCTAATTAATGCGTAGTCATCCCTTCAGGTCTCAGTTTAAGGGTTACTACCCCTTGTCTAAGAGCATTTCCCAAGCCTCCAAACCAGGTCAGGTCTCTTTTTTCGTACACTTACTTAGAAATCACTTTCTTTTTATCTGAGCACTTACTCCATTAATAATTATACACTAATTGAAGGGATTAATTACATCTCTCCCTTCCATTGTACTGTAAGCTCATGAAGAACTGGATCTGTGTCTATTCTTTTTCATCATGATGTCTTCATACCCAGCACAGTACTTAGCACAGAGTTGATACTCACAAACTGACCTCAGTACCCAGTGCCTAGTGAGCACTATGTATTTGTTGAATCTGAGTCCTCTTCACAGGATTGTTTTGAGGACTCAGTGAGTTCATGTGCAATGAACATAAAAGTGCTTTGAAAGCTGTAAAGTACTGTATAAATGGAAGATTTCACTATAATTCCATACTCATTGATTTAAAACCTTGCCAACCTTTCTGAAAGTCTAAATAAATCACATCCCTTGTACACATGCTTCTTTCCTTCAGACTGGAGTGGAAACATAACAGATAGTCAGCCTTTTCTTTTCTTTCTTTCTTTTTTTAAAATAAAACTTCGGCATTTTAGTCAACTAGAAATGGCATTTTTAGTAACACTTCAAGGAGGAGCCACCCTACTTACCTTCCCCCACTGTTGTCAGCACTTTGGAAGCAGGGGAACCTGGGTTCAAATATTAGCGCTTTCTTTATTGGCTGGGTAATCCCAGGCACCAAGCTCTGGCCGATGGTGCCACTGGAGCTCCATCAAATTCTTCCTTACCTCAAGGCTTGCACGTAAACTGTTCCTTCTACCTGGAATGCTCTTTTCTCCCTCACACATGGCTGGCTTTTTTTCAGCCTTCAGGTGTCTGCTTAAGTGTCATTTTCTCAGAGAGAGGTGTTTCCTAATAATCCAAGGTAGGTTCCTTCTTGCTTTTTCTTGGTCACTGCATTGTGTTCATGTCCTCCATGGAGCTTCATGTTTTGTTTATTTACTGTATACCTACCTCACTTGACTGTAAGCTCCTTGAGGTCAGGGATCGTGTCTCAGAGTGCACTGAGTGTGGAGCACAGTGATGGTGAATATATGGACGAATGAATGAAGTAGCCTCCTCTGCAAATTCCTCCCCTGATAATTGTTTATAACTGTTGGCAGACTAAATCACATGTGTGAAGGGATGAGTACAGTGTAGGGCAACTAGCAGGCCCTCAATAAATGCTGATCCCTTTTCTTCCCCTGGGTGCCTCACAGCCACAACCTTTGACTCAGCTGTGACTGCCGTATTCCATGTTTCTACTTTCATCTTCTGGTCCCGCAAAATCTTCCCCCATAATGTCTCTCAGATCTGCCACTAACCCAATGTAAGCCTATGGCCTCACCATTCAAGACACGTGTCACTGGTCCTCAAGTGACTATCCTTTCTCTATTCCATATACTATCAAAATCGCCCTCACTTCCTTGGGCAACTTTTTTTTAAATTTTAGAGTTGTGGGATACAATTCAGGGTTAGGTATACAAACGTTGATTATGCAGGTACCCTCCCTCCCCTGGCAGTTTCCCACTACTGCCGATCCCTTTCTTATAGTATTATGATAGTTTTTCAAGTTTCACATATGAGTGAGAATATATGGTACTCTGTTCTTTGTTTCTGTCATAGATCACTGAGTATGATCTACTCTAAATCCATCCAAATTGCTGCAAAGTCCATATGTTTGTCCTTCTTTATGGTTGCATAATATTCCATTGTGTATATGTATCACATTTTAAAAATTCAGTCCAGCTTCAATGGGCAACATGGTTGGTTCCATGTTTTTGCTATTGTGAATAGAGCTGCAACAAACATACGTGTGCAGGTATCTTTTTTGTAGAATGATTTGAATTCCTCCGGGTATATTCCCAATAGGGGAATTGCTGGGTCATATGGAAGGTCAATTTCTAGTTCTTTCAGAAATCATCACACTGTCTTCCAAAGAGATTGCACTAGTGTGCATTTCCACCAGTAGTGTAGAAGCGTTCCTACTTCTCTGCATCCTCGCCAAACATCTGTTGTTTGTTTTATTAACGATGGCCATTCTTACTGGGGTTAGGTGGTATCTCAGTGTGGTTTTGATTTGCATTTCTCTGATGATTAGTGAGGCTGAGCACTTTTTCATTTGTCTGTTGGCTGCCTTGGGCAACTTTATGTTCCCACTTTATCTGGACGCCCCTCCAGGCAGGCACTGTATAGATGAGTAGGCCTGAACTTACCCACCCACCAGTCACAGTCTTAATTCTGATTAAGAATTAATAGGATAGTTGCAGCCCATTTGCAGTCTCATAGCTTATTCTCCCAAGTCTGCCTTTTCCTGTAGGACTGATACTTGTTCAGCTCGGCCTTGGGACCTTCATTCTTTGGCACTGCCTCCTTGAGTGAGAACTTGACAGTGAACATTTTAAATTTCCAATATTTATCAATGTCCCCCACCATTTTTTTTCCCCATCTAAACAATCTTAGCTAAGAATCATTTGCTTCTTCCAATTTGAGGGGACTTCAGTCTAACCCTCATGTTTTATAGACAAAGCCTAAGTGGAAGATGTGACTTGACATGTTCGCATCAGCTGAGACCAGGACTGGGCCTCTTGCTTCTAGTCTAGTATTTTCACATTTTTATTTGCACTTTGACCCTCACTCAAGCAAAGTTACCTGCTCCTTCTCATAGACTTCTTCCTCTTCATCTCTCTTTTTTAAATTTAGTGACGTAGGGTTACAAATGGAATGAAAGAATGCTTACATATGAACTAGGCCTGAGAGAAAGGACAAAGAAGAGCCGAAGATTGACTTATGGGGGGTTCATGTCCTCATCTCGGCCCTTCCTTGGTGCCATTTCTGCTGCAGCTTCTATCACACACATACTCCATCCACAGAGCCTGCCTCCTGCTCTGTAGCATGCTGTGGCAGTGGCTGCTATTCAGTTCCAACAACCTGGGTTGCAAGCAGGTAGGCAGACAGCTATTATATATCTCTTATTTATTTATTTATTTTACTTTTTTGAGCCAGAGTCTCACTCTGTCACCCAGGCTGGAGTGCAGTGGCACTCTCACAGCCACTGCAACCTCAAGCTGCTGGGCTCAGGTGATCCTTCTGCCTCAGCCTTCCAAGTAGCTGGAACCGCAGGTGTGTGTCACCATACCCAGCTAATTTTTTGATTTGTTGCAGAGACAAGGTCTCACCATGTTGCCCAGGCTGGTCTCAAACCCATGGACTCAGGAAATCCTCTCACCTCTGCCTCCCAAAGTGCTGGGGTTATAGGCGTGAGCCACTGCACCTGGCTTGTTGCATATCTTACATCCAAACAAGAAATTTTAAGTGTCAAGCATGTCTGAATGTTAGGAATAAAGGTGACTTTCTTTTCTCTTACCTTCCACCCCACCTAGTAACCACGTGTTGCACACTCTGCCTTCTGACGCCCCTCTTATATCTCCTCCATCTCTATTCACCGACTTGGTTTTAGCTCTTTCAGAAGTCTTCTACCTCTCTTCCTCTGCTCTAGTCTCTCCTCCACAGCGGTTCCAAAAGATTTGTCTAAATTCAAATCCAATTCTCTCTCCCTGTTTGAAAATCCTCTTGTTTTTATCCATATGCATCTAGCTCCTTGGCATGACTTGCTAAGCACCCCATAACCTGACCCTGCCTCCATCTTTATTTATTTTTATTTTTTATTTGTATTTTTTCATTGTTGCGTTAATTTTTAATTTTTAAAGATTTTTGATCCATGGTTAACCCACAGATGCAGAACCTGCAGATATGGAGGGCTGACTGTATTGGTCTGTGATGCTAGTGCACAAAGTGGTAGAAAATGAGGCTAAAGATGGAGGCAGGGGCCGGGCTCGGTGGCTCAGCCTGTAATCCCGCGCCTTGGGAGGCTGAGGTGAGTGGATTGCCTGAGCCCGCGGGTTCGAGACCCGCCTGGGCAGGCGAAACCTCATCTCTACAATAAATCAAAAAATTAGCTGGGTGTGGTAGCGCACGCCTGTAGTTCCGGCTACTCAGAAGGCTGAGGCGGAAGGATCGCCGGAGCCCAGTAGGTCGAGGCTGCGGTGGCCGGAAGCGGCCACTGCACTCCAGTCTGGGCGACGGAGTGAGACTCCAACTCAAAAAAAAAAAAAAAAAAAAAATTAGCTGGGTGTGGTAGCGCACGCCTGTAGTTCCAGCTACTTGGAAGGCTGAGGCAGAAGGATCGCCGGAGCCCAGTAGGTCGAGGCTGCGGTGGCCGGGAGTGGCCACTGCACTCCAGTCTGGAGGACTGAGTGAGACTCCAACGCAAGAAAAAAAAAAACAAACAAAAAAACTAATGAGGACAACTACTCATTTCCTTGAATGGACACCACAGAAGAAATTCCTACTCTGCAATCAAATACCCAATTAGTTCGCCTGTTGTTAAAAGAGTCTATGGTAAAAGCTTTGGTTGGATATGAATATAACATGTCACAAATTTTCATGAGTTTTCATGTAAAGGTTATGTATTAGAGAGTAGACTTTTTTAAGAGACAAAGTCTTGCATTTGTTGCCCAGGCTGGAGTGTAGTGGTACAATCTTAGCATACTGCAGCTTTAAACTCCTCGACTCAAGAGTACCTCCCATCTCAGCTTCCTAAGTAGCTGGGAATATAGGTGTGAGCCACTGCACCTGGCCCTTGAAAACAGACTTTCTTGGGTAACAGCTCTAGATTTCCAATATAAGTCAAGGGAATCAACTAGCTTTTATTTTATTTTATTTTTTGAGTTGGAGCCTCACTCTGTCACCCAGGCTGTAGTGCAGTGGCACACTCACAGCCACCGTAGTCTCGACTTGCTGGGCTCAGGCGATCCTTTGGCCTCAGACTTCCAAGTAGCTGGAACTACAGGGTGTACTACCACACCTGGCCAATTTTTTGATTTATTGTGGAGATGAGGTCTCGCCAAGTTGCCCAGGCTTGTCTCGAACCCCTGAACTCAGGCAATCCTCTGGCCTAGGCCTCCCAA
>CAUYQG010115839.1:0-23166 GCA_963574415.1 Tarsius wallacei | reverse complement strand
GCTCTGGTGATCCTTCTGCCTCAGCCTTCCAAGTAGCTGGAACTACAGGTGCACGCTACCACGCCTGGCTAGTTTTTGATTTATTGTAGAGATGAGGTCTCACCAAGTTGCCCAGGCGGGTCTCGAACCCACGGGCTCAGGCAATCCACTCACTTCAGCCTCCCAAAGGCACGGGATTACAGGCTGAGCCACCGAGCCCGGCAAGTTTCCTTTCCAGTAAGCATGATCATGGGCCTCACATGTCAGGTAGAGGAGGGAGGCAGGCTGTGGACCAGCAACTCAGGCTCGGCCCTTCTTTTGCTGTCATGCTCCAGTGCAACACTCTAAGGAATCTGATCATTTAAAATTTGAACCTAGCCTTTCAGCCTCAGGAGGTTTTGCTGAGGTTTCCTGATTTAGATGGGACGGAATGAAGAACAAGCCCATAGCATACAGAATTGGCCTCCGCTTGTTCTCTTGCCCCACAAATGTCAGACGTGGGCCTGCCTTGGTCCGGTCAGCTGTTGGAATAGGGGTGTTTCCTGCAGTGAAGATTCTGCTCCTTCAACCCTACTTGGGAAGAATCTGGGGCAGCTGGAGGTGCGCCAGGCCCTGCCTCAGGACTTTATTTTCTCCAGTCTTTACAACCTCTCTGGAGGACAGAGATTGATAACGCCATTTTACAGATGAGAGAACGGACTCAGCAAGGCTAAGTGACTTCTTCAGTTCTGGAGCTGAGATGGCAATGGCTGCCTTGGTGTTCAGGGCTCCTTTCTGTCCAGGAAGCGGCTGCTCAAGATTGTGGGGTGAGTCATTGACTGGCAAAGCTTCCAGATCTTGACTTCAAGATCCTGCCACTGTTGCATGCCGTGCTCAAAGTAGGATGGTCCAGAAAATGACTGTACTCAATTTATCTGTAGAAGGGATGGCATTAACAAAAATCTAGAAAATTCTTCTGGAATAAACATGATAATGAAATCTCCTTGTCCCAAGTGGAAATATGTTTATCTGGAATGAAAAGCACATGATCAGGGGCTGAGATGGACACTTTTTCCCACATTCTGGATAGTGAGGCCTGAAACCCAGCACCTGCTAGACTTGTGCTCCCTGGGACTCCATGTCCTTGGGAAGTGAAATTCACAGCTCCAAACAGCGTTTCTGTTGGACTGGACCCAGAGAGCTATGAAGAGATTGAGAGAAATGGCAAGAGATTAAGACACAGAGATGTCATATCTACCATGCCTCTCCTTTGCAGATGCTTTTCACTCTGCCAAGAATGGTGCTCCGGGCTCTTCACCTTAAGCAACTCTACCTTCCGAGGCTCAGATCATTGGGGAGCCACCTCCTCTGAGGTTAGTACTCTTGGTCTGTGCTCCCCTCAGCCTTTGGCCTTATTAACAAGTAGGAGAGAGTAGTGCAGGCTGAGAAGGGAGAAGTGGCATGGATATCCTTAGATTGGTCTGTGAACTGATTTAACACATCCTGGCTCTGGCAGATTGGACTGCACCCTCGGATGTGACCTTCCCACATGCTGCAGGGGGTCCCAAAGGAAACCCTGCTGCTCACCTAGTTTCTTTTTCCTACACAAACTCGATATGACAAGACTATTTCCCTTTCCAATACTGAAACTCATTTTTCAGGTGCTGTGGCTCCTACCTGTAATCCCAGCACTTTGGGAGGCCAAGGCAGGAAGATGGCTTGAACCAAGAAGTTTGAGACCAGCCTGGGCAACATAGCAGGACATCGTCTCTACAAAGAAAAAAAAATTAGCCAGGCCTGGTGGGTGCATGCCTGTGGTCCCAGCTACTCAGGTAGAAGGATTGCCTGAACCAGGAAGTTGAGGCTGTGGTGAGCCATGATAGTACCACTGCACTGCAGCCTGGGTGATACAGTGAGACCCTCAACTCAAAAACAAAAGCAAAACAGCTAGGCATGGTGGCTCATACCTGTAATCCCAGCACGAGAGGCAAGAGGATTGCCTGAACTCAGGGGTTCGAAACCAGCCTGGGAATCTTGGTGAGACCTCATCTCTACAATAAATCAATAAATTAGCCTGGTATGGTGGCATGTGCCTGTAGTCCCACCTACTTAGAAGGCTGAGGCAGAAGGATTACCTGAGTCCAGCAGGTTGAGGCTGCAGTAAGCTGTGATTGTGCCACTGCACTCTAGCCTAGGTGTCAGAGTGAGACTCTACTCAAAAAAAAAGAAAAGAAAAGAAAAGTTCCAGATGCAGCAAAGCGTTCTCCAGCACTGGCAACAGTTGTGACCAACAAAACCATACTCAAAATCAGCTCAAGAAAACAGCTCCAAACCAGAGACTGCAAACTGGCAGCCCAGGAGTGAATCCAGCCCATGCTGACAGCAAACACAATTTGTTCTTATTTTTCCCGTATGGTGCAGACTCTCACAATGTTTTGTTTTTTAAAAGTAATAATAGGCCGGGCTCAGTGGCTCAGCCCGTAATCCCAGTGCTTTGTGAGGCCGAGGTGAGTGGATTACCTGAGTCCGCGGGTTCGAGACCCGCCTGGGCAATTTGGCGAGACCTCATCTCTACAATAAATCAAAAATTATCTGGGCGTGGTAGCACACGCCTGTAGTTCCAGCTACTTGGAAGGCTGAGGCGGAAGGATCGCTGGAGCCCAGCAGGTTGAGACTGCGGTGGCCAGAAGCATGCCACTATACTCCAGTCTGGGCAACAGAGTGAGACTCCAACTCAAAAAAATAAGATAAAATAAAATAAAATAAATAAAAAATAAAAGTAATAATAATAGTTACAGTGTTGCAGAAACATTGTAAGGGTAAAATGTCCTATATACTCGTTAACTAGATTACCCAAATATTACCTTTTTATTCTCCCATCTTATTATTAATTGAACCATTTGAGAGCAAGCTGCAGGCTTATCCTCAACTTCAAAAATTTTCTCAAAAATAAGGATAGTCTTTTCTATAAATAACCACAATGCAGTGATCAAATCTGGAAATTAACATTGATATAGTACTATTGTTTAATTATAGACCTTATTTTCATTTCATCAATTCTGCCTTTCATAGCAAAACAGAAAATGTATGTTTTCTGCTCTAGGATCTGATTAAGATTATGTTATCCTGTTTCTTGTTTCTTTAGTTTTCTTTAATCTGCAACAGGTCCTCTGTCTTTCATGACCTTGACAGCTTTGAAGCCTGTTATTTTGTAGACTGTTCCTGAATATAGGTTTGTCTGTCACTTCCTCATGATTAGGTTTGCATTACGCCTTTTTGGTGAAGGGACTCCAGAAGTGATGTTGCGTCCTCACCGTGCGTACATGAGGAGGCACATGATGTTGCTTTGTGGTATTTTGGTGACGTCAACTTTGATCACTTGTTAAGGCAGTGTTTCGAAGGTTTCTTCACTGTACATTTTGTCCCTTTGTATTTTTCCCTTTGTAATTAAAAAGAATGTTGTGTGTGGGGGTGGTGGGGATGTACTTTGAGATGACGTAAATACCTTTATTCTCTTCAAACATTTACCCTCTAGTTTTAGTATCTGTTGATGATTCTTGCCTCAATCAGTTCTTGCTGTCAGATGTTCCCAGTTTGGTCAGTGGGAGATTGCTCAAGTTGATTTTTGTGTACTTTTGACATGACCCCATTATTCTTTGAGCTCTTCCTTACTCACTGGTACCAGATACTCCAGACTCAGAGGGTCCTTTTCTTGCACCAACCCTGGAATCAGTTCTTTCCCTATGAAGCCCTGACTTTTTTATTGGAAAATAGAATGTAGAAGCCAAGATCTGGTTGATAGATGTGCTTATTGCTACTGTAGTGTCATTAATTCTAGGCTCCCTTGGTGAACACAGCTATAGACGCTTCTCTATTTATCTATCATCTATATGTATCAATTTATCTATCTACCTCTGTATTATCAATCAACCTTCCTATCCATCAATATTCAATCTACTAAAACAATGAGTTTATAGTGACACTAAATTCCTATCTAACACCATATGATTCAGTCTAGCCTCCCCTCTTACCATATTTATAATTTCCTTCTCTGGTAGTGAGAAACTTGACTTTCATTATCCGCAATATATTATTTATGAGAAGAAACCCCCCCAAACTAAAACTTATTTATTAAAAATTGTGTATTTATTCTTACGTGATTAAACTTCAGTCACCTTCAAAGTACTCTGTATTTGATGCAATACACCATCAATATGCTTTTTCTACTATTCAAAACAGTTTTTGAACTCATCAGTATTGATGCCTTTTTGTGCTTCTGCCGTTTTTTAATTTTACCTCTTCCACATCAGCAGCACATTTCCCTTTGAGGACTTTTTTCATCCAGGGAAACAAACAAAAAATGGTCGCTCGGGGTGAGATTGGGTGAATAGCGAGGGTGGAGCACAGGGGTCATGCTGTTTTTGGTCAAAAAGTACTGAACACACAGCATGGCGTGGGCAGGTGCACTCGTAAATCATCCATCATGAAATGGGCAAACACATTGAAAGAATCTCCAGGAAAATATTCACTGAAGTCTAACGCAGACTCTCACAACAATGCTAGCTGGTACACAGATGCTGGTGAGTTCCTAGAACACTTACCTAGCAGGAGAAGCCTGTACTACAAGGAACCCGACCTCCAAACGGTAATTCTGGGTTTTTTTTTAGTTCCCCCTCATATATATGGCACACTCAGTTTTAGAATGCCCAGGAAGTAGCTTCAGAATTGCTAACCCATTCCACTGCACAAAAAACCCCACCTGCCAAGTAGAGTTTAATATTTATTTATATACAGAGGGTGCCAAAAATATGTATATACATTTTAAGAAAGGGAAAACTGTATTAAAATTGTAATGATATATACTGATAACAAAAGATGAATACAAGATACGTTTGACTTCTGCAATTACAAGAGGTGCCATCAGCGTGCAGATACTCCTGATTATGGCGAACTCAAAGTAATACATAGATAGCATCGCTTAAAATGTATATAGGCTCAAGCCTGTCATTCCAGCACTTTGGGAGGCCGAGATGAGTGGATTGCCTGAGCCCTCGGGTTCAGGAATAGCCCGGGCACCTTGGCGAGACCTCATCTCTACAATAAATAAAATATTAGCTGGGCATGGTAGTGTGCACATGTAGTTCTGGCTATTTGGAAGGCTGAGGCAGAAGGATCGCCTGAGCCCAGCACGTCAAAGCTAGGATGGCCATGAGTGTGCCACTGCACTCCATCCTGGGCGACAGAGTGAGACTCCAACTCAAAACAACAACAAAAAATGTGTATACGTATTTGTGGCACCCCCAGTATCTCTTTGCCTTTTGTCAAAATATTGTATTCAAATGTTACTTGGGTTTGTTCCTTCTCCTCCAAGTTAGGATTTTTGTTTGTTTGTACTCTATTTTAGTGTTGTTTTCCCCCTCCTTTGTTAATTTTTTGTTTTTTGGTAAGTGAAATATTAACAGGGTTCCAAAAGTCAGAACTACTATTAGCTATCTCCAGTAAAGTGTCCCTGCCTTTGTACCTGACCCCCAACCCCACTGGCTCTCTGCCAGCCTTGGTCCCTACCACTTTAGGTAATCGCTTTCATTACTTTCTGGGTCGTCCTTCCTGTGTTGTTGTTGTTTGTTCTGTACAAATAGCAGGCACATGAATGCATTATTATTTCCTACTTTTTACATAAAAGGTAGCATACAATGGATACTTATTTGTACCTTCCTTTTTCACTTCACAATATAACCTGCACATCTCTCCATTTTAGTCCAAAGAGATCTTCCTAATTCTTTTCCCTAACCACTGCTTAGTATTCCATTGTGTGGTTTATTCAGCCACCCTTCCATGAATGGAGTTTAGTATGTTTCCAGAATTTTGCATTACAAACAATGTTGCCATGAATATTTTTTATGTTATTAGAGAAGTATCTTACAGGTAAATTCCTGGATAATTGGGTCAAAAGGAAAACACACATAGTTTTGTTAGGAATTGCCAATTTTTTCCCAGAAAGGTTGTATCAATTTGCATTTCCACCAGCAATGAATGAGAGTGCCTCTTTCTCCACAGACTCCCCCCCAACAGAATGTGTTGTTATATTAAACATTTTTGCCAATCTGGTTGGAGAAAAATTGTTTCTCAGCAGAGTTTAAATTTATTTCTCTTATAACATGAAGTGAACATATTTTCATATGTTTAAGACCATCTTACTATCTTTCTTAGTGAATTATCTATCATATCTTTTGCCCATTTTTCTATTGATATTTTTTAAAAAACTCACCTCTCCTATTTTTTAGTGTTTTTTTTTCTCTTGGCTCTTTATCTGTGGTATAGATGCAAACATTTTCTCCCATTTTGTCATTTGTCTTTGCTTATGGTGTTTTCTTTCACCAAGAAATTTTTTTTTAGTTTTATGGAGTCCAATTTATCAATCCAGTCTTTCATGGCCAGTGAATTTTGAGTCATAATTAGAGAGCCTTTCTCTACACCTAGGTTATGCAAGACTCTATTAGTGTTTTCTCCTAGTACCTGTATGGCTTCATCTTTTGGGGTTAGAACTTGGATCAATTTTCAATTTGTTCTCTTGTATAGTGTGAGATAAAAATCTGTTTTTATCTTTGTTCCATGGATACCCACTGTCCCATTACTATGCAGTAGTTAAAAAAAAAAAGAATTAGAAAGATCTCTATGAATTTAAATGAGTGATTTGCAGTCTATATTGTAAAGTAAAAAATAAAGGTACAAATGAGTATCTATCGTATGCTATCTTTTATGTAATAAATGAGAAATAATAAAAAGTGAATCTTTGCCCAAGTGATTTGAGATGCCACCTTTAATATATACTAATTTTCCCTATGTACTTAAGTTGATTTCTGGGCTTTTTATTCTGTTCTGTTGGTCTGTCTATTCATGTACCAATATCATATTGTTTTAATTATAGATGCTTTATAGTATTTTTTTTTTGACCTGCTGAGCTCCAACGATCCTTTTGTCTCAGCATTCCAAGTAGTAGGAACTACAGACATGTGCTACCACACCTGGGTAATTTTTTATTTATTGTAGAGATGAGGTCTTGCCAAGTTGCCTGGGCTGGTCTCGAACCTGTGGGCTCAGGCAATCCACTCGCCTTGGCCTCCCAAAGTGCTGGGATTACAGGTTGAGCCACCGAGCCTGGCCTATAGTATGTTTTAATATATAGTGACACTAGTCTCCAACCCCCACTATAGCTTTTGTGTTTTCCTAGATATTCCCGAATGCATATTTTTTCATGCAAACTACAGTATCAACTTGTCTAGCCCAAGTTAAAAAAACAAAAACAAAAAATTGTCCTCAAAGTATTCTTGAAATTTTGAATGTCATTTCAACATTTAAAATGGAGGACATCACATGAAAATCTGCATTTCTGGTTTCTCTTGAAAATGGAAAAGCTCTATCACATGGGCTCTTTTTTTCCACATGACCTACTGGCATAGAGTAGAGCAGCAGTGTGGCCTGCATGCAGGCCTGTGCTTTCTCAGACCACACAGGCCTCACCACGCCCCCGACCACTTACCACGGACCTTCTACACGTGTCAGTTCCCTGTGTGGCATCTGAGCTGGTGTGACTCTGGCTTTACATGATCAGGAAAGTATATTCTAGGCCCATCCTCAGTCATCCATGGCTTCATCTCACAATATGAATGTTATGAAGGAGAATTTATTCACTGCTGAATCCCCAGGGCCTAAGAAGAGAGCACGGGGCACAGTTAGCACTAGGTAAATTGTTGTTTGATGAATGAATGTTTATAGATAGGAAACAAGAAATGATCAAAGCATGTTTTATCTTCAGAAGACTGTTGAAAACACATCAAATAGAATCAGCACACGATGGATGGGAGAGTGAGTTGGAGTAGCCCTTACGGAGGGCAGTTTGGCAATATTTGTCAAAATTACAAATGCATAGACTGGGTGTCCTCACAGTTTCATTTCCAAAAATCTATTCTAAAATATATTTGCACTCAGACAAAAATGACACTGCAAAAAGTTAGTTATGGCAATAATAATGGCAGATTGGAAAGAACCTAAATTTTCCTCAAAAGGAGACTGAATACACAAATGATGGTTTATCCATACATGGGAAAAATGGAGTATTATACAGCAATAAAAAGAATAATGGCCGGGCTCGGTGGCTCAGCCTGTAATCCCGTGTCTTTGGGAGGCTGAGGTGAGTGGATTGCCTGAGCCCGCGGGTTCGAGACCTGCCTGGGCAAGCGAGACCTCATCTCTACAATAAATCAAAAAATTAGCCGGGCGTGGTAGCGCGCACCTGTAGTTCCAGCTACTTGGAAGGCTGAGGCCGAAGGATCGCCGGAGCCCAGCAGGTCGAGGCTGCGGTGGCCGGGAGCGGCCACTGCACTCCAGTCTGGGCGACAGAGTGAGACTCCAACTCAAAAAAAAATAAAAATAAAAATAAAAAAAATAAAAGAGTAGGGCTTGAAAAATAAGAAATTCTTTGGTCTAAGATAGAATGTTGGTATGTTTGTGTGTGTGTGTGTGTGTGTGTATTTTTGAGTGTGTTTAAGAATAATGTTAGAGCTTATTGGGTAAGTAAGCTTTAAATAAAGACAGATGTAAGAAATTAAACAGTTTTTTTTCTAGGCAGAACAGCTAGGACAAAGGCACTATGTAGAGAAGATGACTTTCATATCTGAGGGAGAGCAAGGATGCCAGTGTGACCAAAATGGAGTGAGAATGGGCTTGATTATAAAAGATAAAGTCTAAGAGATAACAATGTGAGGTCTTGTAGGAAGCTGAAGATCATAACAAGGACTTCAGCTTTTTATTGTGAGTGAAATGGAGAGCATTTACAATCTTTCAAACTGGTTTACATTTTAAAAATCTCATTCTAGTTGCTACATGGAGACTAGATTTTAGAAGGATTTACAAAGTAATTCTTCAGATTTTCTAATGTCTGCTTCTTAATGAACGGTAAAGAAAGAAAGCTATTTCCAATGCTGAAGACTTTTTTATTTTGTATTTAACATCAGCTTTACTAAAAACAAAAAACAAAAAACAAAAAAACCTCAGTTCTCCGTTATATATATTTTAAATATATATATAAATTTATATATAATAAAATAATGCAAACTGTATGTCCATCATTATCAATTCTATGATCATTTCTCTTGCCTTGATTTATTAATCTAGTATTTTACTCTTAAATCAGTAACTAATAATTTTATCTTTAATCTTGAAATGCTGACATCTATTTTGCAATTTATGATAACATTCAATATAGTGTCAGAAATTTTTTTCTTTGATAGAATAAATTCTGAAGTTTTACTTTGATTCATTGAGTTGCAAAAAATAAGTTTTTGGAGTTTACTTAACTGATTTTCTATTTGAAGTATCTAATGATGCCAAGGACTTCATTTAAATGTTTTTGAAGTTATGCTAAAGAAGTTGCCCTACAAATAGCTATTGCTTCATTTTTTTATGTGCAAAAGAAAATTGGAGTAAAAAGATAAAATTAATTTAGAAGATCAGTGATTTGGTCTAAATGAAAATTCTTGCTTCACAGGATGCTATGGAAACATACCTTTTGTGGTTAGATTTATCATAATTGTTCCTTTTGGGCACAAGATTTTTTTAAATGCTGACTTGAAGTAGTAACTGATACATCTTGTTTCCTTCTGCTTTCATGTTGTTAATACTTGGGTGACTTACATTTAATAGTAAGTCACTCAAGGTGAATGATAAACATTGATGAAGATAACATGTAAGTTAAATGCTCAACACTGACTTTCACAAGAAACATGTTTAGTATTTTTTTTTTCCATTTAGCATGTACCTTAACTTTTAGGGGCTAACTGCTGCCTAAGAATTTTTTAAAAAATAAATTTTAGAAGAATTTCAAACAATAAAATAGTGAAGGTTTAGAATATATAATAACTGACAAAACAACGTAGCAAGTGTTTTAGACTATTTTCTTTGCATTCCACAGAAACACAAATAATCCTCTATTTCCTGCACATATTTTATGTGTACTTAACTATATGATCTTTCCTTTTCTCACTGGGTTTCACCAGCTGGCAACTTGAGGACTAGCATGACACTAGACGAACCATGGCAGACTGGCTTGGACAAGTGACTGGTGAGGGAAGCTGTGTAGCATAATTCTCCCTCTACAGCAAGAAGTTGGAAGGTCTTGGCTATCTTTTGCCATCTGTGATTTCGAGCTGTTTGTTTCACCAGTGAGCATCATGCATGGTGTGTATGATAGAGAAGTGTTAGTTACTTTGAGTTTGGAAAACATTGTGGAAAGCGAGATGGATTTACACTTTATAACTTTCAGATAAAACACTTATTCAATAAAGAAATCTGTTAACTGCATATGCACCTCAATCACCAATAGAGGAGATCCTATTAGAACCAGGAGTGCAATAAAACACACCATAGCTTTTTTAAATGCATCTACTAGGAAGGTTATTTCCTTAAAGTGAAAAATAATATTCAATAGCTAAATTGGAAAACACTGGGGAAAAGGGGACAAACTGAGCATACCCCAGGCATGCGTTTGCATGGTCACACCAGGTATGCAACAAAGAAACTCAGGGACGATTTAAATATTTTTGTTGTCTATATTAAAAACATCAGTGGACTCTAAGAATAAAGGGAGACCACGATTCTGTCAAAGAGCCTCCGTTAATTAACTTACTTGAGAAAGAAACAATACTGAAACCAAGTAGTTTAACATCTGTGATGCAAAGATAGAGACAAAGATGCTGAATGTCCTTTGGCACAGAACATTGAACACTTTCAATCTGTATTTTTTGTGGAGTTATAAAATAGATTTTCATAATTCCTTACACAATGGGAGGAAAAAACCAAAAACAAAGAATCTGATAGGCAGCAGATGTCCTGAGAAATATCCACAAGACAGATGGCAGCAGTGTGTGAATAACAAACAGACCTATAGGAGAGAAACAACATGACAAATATTATTTGGAAAAATTTATTGAAATATTTCACAATTTCATCAAAAAGAAAAAAAAAAAGCCATGATTTGTGATTACCTAGAAAGCTTACAGGTATGGCAATTGGAAAAGGAAGTAAAAAAATAAAGAAAGATAAATGAAAAACATGGAAGAAAAGAGGAGAGGGGAGAGGGGAGGGGGGCGAGAGAGAGAGAGAGAGAGAGACAGAGAGAGAGAGACAGACACAGAGAGAGAGAGAGATCCCACGGGAAGAACACAAAAGCATTCCACATTGGATGTTGTAATGCTTAGCATCCAAATGACCAGCTCTAAAACTTGATCTATGATCTATATAAACATGAGGTGAAATGTCTCCATATGCTACTCAGTGTTAAAATCACCTTCTATAGACAAATATATTTTTGCAAGTCAAATATCCTCTTCCATTTGTTAACAAAATATATTTATAAATATTTTCTGTGACCCAGGTCTCTACATTATCACCTCTTTTTCCCATCCTGCCCACAAGTGTATAGTACCTAAATTTAATTTTACATTTTTTATTTTGAAAAATAAGATTAATAATGAGGAATCTATTTTTTTAACTTATAAATTAAAAAAGTAAGAATTGAAAATAGCTTGAAAAAGTCTACCTGCTTGAGAGCGTAAGCTGCATTTATTTAACTAGTAAACAGAATAGGTCAGGAAGAGTTGGACAATAGAACTTTATGATCAGACAAAGGAGAATGTTTATAACATCTGACTCATCATTTAGCCTCATAAGCAGCATTCGATATACATTTTATTTGTCTTGACACAAATATATTTTAAGTGATGTCACCAGTTTTCACATGGACACACTGAAAACATAATTATTTAACAATCTTAATTCCTTTTCTTATTTTAAAACCTTCTGTATAACATATATATGAAACACCATTGCAGTTATTTAATATTTCAACATTTTCCAAAATGCCAATAACCTCACTGCAAAAAATATGAAGAAGCACGATATCAACATTATAAATGGAATAATGACATTTTATATTAAATTGTCACCAGACCAGTTGTGTAAAGATTAAATTGCTCAGCATAAAGATTAAATCTTCATTGTACTGTGGCAAGTGGCAATGAACTGATAATCCATCTGTACTTGCTTTCCTCAAATATTAGGATTTATTACCACAGGACCTGCTGATTTTCAAGCCAACCATCTGTAAAGTTCGCTGAACAGAAAACATGTGACTTTTTTTTTGCATTGCTTCTTTAGCTATCTTCATTACATCTATTTGAAAGAAAGCATATTTCAAAAACAGTACAATTATATGGTTCTGCTCATTGTATAACTTATTAGAAACTAATTTGCTGACATAGAATTAGTTTTGTGCTCAGTTTATAGATACAAACTATGAGAATGAATTTATACTTTCAACAGCTTTAAAACTTGGGATATTTGCTTGAATAGTTGATAGAGCTGGTCCATAGTAAATCATGATAAAATATTGCATAAGACACATTGTATTTCATTTAGCGATTCTGAGAAGTATCAATATTATTTCAAATAATATGTTTTATATGCAAATATTTTAAGTAAATGTAATGCTTTATTTAAATGATGATTACTATTAAAGAATAAACAGGTATCTTGAGAGTCTGATAACAAGAATTTGTGCAAAACAAGATTTATCTTCCATTGAAAGGTTCAAGCATTATTTGAAAGTTTAAACAAAACAAAATCCTTTTTTATTCAAGGCTTGATACAGTTAAAAAAATACTTTCTTTACAACTTAAAAAAAATTATTATTTGAAATATGTTAAATGAGCATTAACAGTCCCATGAGCACTGTTACTTTTCATTTTATTGTATGATTGAATTTGCTATGGCTTTGACTAGTGAAGAAGTCCTAAAGAATAGTAATTAGATAAAATCAAAGTGTATTTGTCTCACAAGCAAAGTCTAGGTGTAGTGCAATAGTTCCATGAACCTCAGAAACTCTGGTTCCTGGTTGTTTTTTTTTCCTATTGTTTTTCTGGTGTGTCATCTACACAATGCAGCTTCTACCTCAAGGTTCAATGTTTGTTTATACTGAAGCTGGCATTGCAGTATCCAAACGACAGAGGGGAAAAAAGGAGAGAAAAGGACTATGCTCTCTCCCTTTTCCACACACTTCATATAATTTATATATTTCCAGGGAAGTGTAGCAGATCAGAAATAAGTCCACAACCACACAGTTAGCTTTGAGGAAGATTAGAAAACATAGTCATTGCCGGGCTCGGTGGCTCAGCCAATAATCCCAGCGCTTTGGGAGGCGGAGGCGAGTGGAATACCTGAGCCCGCGGGTTCGAGACCCGCCCAGGCAAATTGGCAAGACCCCCGTCTCTAAAATAAATAAAAAATTAGCTGGGCGTGGTAGCACGCGCCTGTAGTTGCGGCTACTTGGAAGGTTGAGACGGAAGGATGGCCGGAGCCCAACAGCTGGTTGAGGCTGCGGTGGCCGGGAGCGTGTCACTGCATTCCAGTCTGGGTGATGGGGTGAGACTCCAACTCAAAAAAAAAAAAAAAAAAAAGAAAGAAAAGAAAATGTAGTCATTATTTTAGTTGCTCAAGAAAAATAATTTTTTTTACTATATTGGAAATATTGAAAATAGTAATTTCTGATAAAATTATTTATGAGGCAATTTCCAGTACCTAAGATAATGGTATTAATAATAATGAACAATATACATATATTAAACAAATAAATTTAAAGAACTAGAATTACTTTAATTTATGTTTCTAATATTCTCTGCAATCTTCTTATACAATTTGATTTTAATATAAAATATCCAGTTTTCATGTAAATTTAATGTTTAACCATGGCCTTAGTCTATTTTTTCTCACTTAGTTTTTTATATTTAGTTTTTGAATACCTCTTAATGTCTCCATAATAAGCCAGTCTTTACTTATAAAATGGTGAAATTAGTACAGGGTAGTGATTTAGGAAATAGAATGTAGAGGCAGACTGCTTCACTTTCCATAAGGCAAATAGTATGGCATTGGGGTAGTTATTTAAATGCTCTGTGATTTAGTGTTCTTTTCTTAAAAATGAAATGAAAACCATAGTTAACCTAATCGAACTTCCTAGAATAGTACTATGGCAGATAGACCTTAAGAGCACCTGATGTTCTTGCCTTCCGATATTCAAATTCTTTTGTAATCTCTTTCCCTTGAGTGTTGTGAAAACTGTGACTGGCTTCTAACCAGCAGAATACAGCAAAGATGATAAGTATTTATATAATTTTGTTCATGTTGCTATTATTATTACTGTTATTGATATTTTGAATTGGAGTCTCACTCTGTTGCCAAAATGGAATGCAATGGCATGCTCACAGCTCACTGTGGCCTCAACCTCCTAACCTCAGGCAATCCTCTCGTCTCAACCTCCTGAGTAGCTGGGTGGGACTACAGGTGCGTACCACCACCACCATGCTTGACTAAATTTTTTTTGTTTTTGGTAGAGTTGCAGTCTTTCTATGTTGCCCAGGCTGGTCTCTCACCCCTGGGCTCAAACAGTTCTCCCACTCTGGCCTCCCAAAGTGCTGGAATTACAGACATGAGCCACTGTGCCTGGCTGTATGTTATTATTTAATTGCTTTATTACCTTATATACAATTGTAATACCTTTCTGGAACAGACACTCTCCCTTGTTGAATTTGAGGAAACAAAAGTGAATGTTGGAAAGGCATACAGGGCAGTTAAGTAAGGATGACCTTTTGCTTACAGCTAGCAATAAATAGAAGCTCTCAGTATATCATCCACAAGGAAATGAATGCTGCCAACAACCATGTAAGGTTGGAAACAGATCTTTCTCCATTTGAGCTTTAAGTGAGACTCAAGCTCTGACCAAAACTTTGATTTCAACCTTGCAATGTGTGATCCTAATTTGGAAGATTCAGAAAGTTGTGCCCTAACTTTTGACCCACAGAAACTGGGATGTAGTAAGTGTATGCTGTTTTAAGCTGCTAACTTGGTGGTAATATTGCTATGCAAGAAGAGATAAATAATTCAAGTACCTAACATCTATGAAGTATTGATACACTTAGCTATTATTATTTTCATAGCAGGTCCATAGACGTTGAAATGCATGCAAAGCTAAATGCAAAATTAACATCCCTTATTATGACTTAGTCTGTAAAAATTTTTTCCAAGTTCAAATTTCTTCATCTGAAAAATAGGGGCAATAATATCTACCCAATACATTTGTTATGAGGAACAAGTACAATGAAAATAAACTTGATAATAATTATATTTAATATGTATTGAATTCATACTATGCCATTTTTCTATAGCACCACATTTAATTCTTATGACAATATTATGTAATTCTGATTATATGTGCCATAGGCATTTACAAATGAGGAAACTGAGTTATAGAGAAATTAAATATTTTCAATAAAGTGACTATTAATGAATACAGTCAGGGCTCAGACATTAATAGTCTAGCCTTAAAGTCTGAACCATTAGTGATATTCTGCCAGTTAAAATATTTATTTCACAGATGCATGTTTAATCACTAATTATGTTCTACTCTTTATTTTAGATATTAGTGATAGAATTGACATGATATTAGTGATATCAGTGATAGAAGTGGTAAACAGACATTTTGGTATTACATGATACAAAATCACCAAAGAAGATTTAATAAGTATTTGTTAGAGAACTAGCAGCAAAACCAACTCAGTATGGTATTCTGTAAGCCTACAGAAATTTTGGTCAACTTTTTAAGTTTTTGATAGTACATGTTAGATGAGGATTGGGAATTGACCATTGCATATAGTGAAGTGATCATCTTGGTGGAACGGTGTGGGTAAAAGTCTAATTGAAATTTATTTAGATAAAGCCAATGCAGGAAACCGGCATAGGGTATAGATAGCTCTTTAAATAAATTTTGGAATAAAAAGAGCAGAGAAGTAGTTTATCAGTAGTTGGAAGGAGACGAATATTCATAAAGAGTTTTTTTGTTTGTTTTAACAATTGCTTTATTGCTTTAAAAAAGCGATAAAAACATGCTAATTGCTCAATTAGTCAGGGTTCTCCAGACAAACAGAATCAATGGGAGATAGAGCTATAGATATATGAGGGGGAATTTATTATGGGAATTGCCCGAAGCAATAACGATGGTGGAAAAGTCCCACAACTTGCTATCTGCAAGCTGGAAAACCTGGAAAGCTAGACATAATTTAGGCTGATTCTGGATGTTTGAGAACCAGAGAAACCTACAATATAACTCTCAGTCTCATGGCAAAAACATGTGCTAGGGTTTGAATCCTTGTGTTCCTTCCAAAATTCATGTTGAAACTGAGCCCCCAATGTAACAGCATAAAGAGGTGGAACTTTTAGGCGATGACTAGGCCATGAGGACTTTACCCTCATGGACAGGATTAGTGATATTATTAAAATGCTGGAGAGAATTAGCATGGACAATTTTTTTACTCTTTTGGTCTTCCACCATATGAGGGTGCAGGAAGAAGGTCCTCTCCAGACAGCAAATGCCAAGGTCTTGATCTTGGACTTCCTAGTCTCCAGAACTGTAAGATATAAATGTATATTCTTTATAAATTACCCATTCTAAGGTATTTTGCTCGAGCAGCAGAAACAGACTATACAGCATAAGGACCAGGGAAATTCTGATGTCAGTTTGGGAGTCTTAATGCCTGAGAACCAGGAGCTCTGGTTTATTCTGAATGTCTGAGAACTGGAATCCAAGGGCAGGAGAAGATGCATGTCCTAGCTCCAGGTTAGAGAGGAATTTGAACTTCCTCCACCTTTTGTTCTATCTGAGTCCTTAATGGGTTGGATAACACCTTACCACATTGATGAGAGTGAATTTTGTTAGTAGGTCTACTGATTCAAATGCTAATATCTTCCAAAAACACCCATACAGACACAACCAGAAATAACTTTTTACTAGCTGAATATCCCTTAAATCAGTGAAGTTGACATATTAAAAAACAAACAAACAAACAAACAAAAAAACTCACACACTAAATAGATAATCCAGTGGAAAGAAAACAATAACCATCAGAAGGCATATAGGCAAATTGCTAGAGTATTTTCTAGAATAAGTGAAAGTAGATTAAATTTAATGCTTGCGAGAGGAACTGGTTTTGAGTAGAGAAACTGACAATTTGTGGACCATAACTTGAAAAATGTCAGATTATATACATAAATTTTGCTAAGTGCATAGAAGGGTAGGTAGTCGCTTGGAAACATCTGATGATTTGCAAGTAAATTATCAGAATGACTGGAGAGAGAGAAGAGTAAAGATTATAGGAGAGAGGAGAAGATACAAAATTATCATTTGAGAGAGCAAATTGACTAAGTAATACAGTTGCCAAGCCGGATTAAGGGCTCACTTGGGATTGTCAATCATTAATTAAATGTGTGAAACGTCAGTATGTCTGTTTTTTTTCCTCCAGCTGTATACAACACTGTAAAAGTTGTACATGGTTGTTGTGGGGGCGGGGGGAGTTAGATTTAGTCCATCTTTTTTCCCTCTAGGTAAAGGAAATGGAAGCAAAGAAGTTGACAGTTTATACAATTATAATGGATCATGGAATTTAAGCTACAGAAGTAATTGAGTTACATAACAAAAATGAAGGACAGTGAAAAGGTGGTGACATCAGTGGAATGTAGGTTCAAAAGTCTGCAAGAATGTGAACACTAGTAAGAAGATGCTGAAAAAGTAAGAATTATTGGTCTGTGAGAGGGATATGTAAAATTGACATAATGGAAATGTTGCATTTAGAGCGAATGGCATTTTTTTATAGGATCATACAAGTAAAAGAATGAGGTACAGTGGGGAAAAATCTTTACTATAAAAGTGCAGTTGCCTGAACTCTGAGGCCAAAGAGTTGCAAAGGCCATCTAAGTGGCTATTGAAATTAGTAAGTATTATGTCAAAGAATTCTTTTAAGGGTTGAGAGTGTGGCAAGAACTAAAACCCTCAGGGACTGAAGAAAGACCTAGAGGTTTTAAATATTTGTAGCAGTAATAGTTGTGCTTGCTATAGGTAAGTAGTTTTTCAAAGTGTGACTTGAAAAAATAGCACTGCTTGAATCTTGTTAGAAATGCAAATTTCCAGGCCCATTCCAGACTACTGATCAAAATTTTTGGTGGGCAGTCAGCAATCTCTATTTTAGCAAGTATTCCAGGTGATTGTGACATCTTGCAAAATTTGAAGACCACTGATAGTTTAACAGTATGAGATCTAAAACTGGGGTTTTTAGTAATAACGAAGAAGAATGTTCTAGTAGTAGCAAAAAGGAGAAAAGTTGACATCTACCCTACTTTTGGACCTGGTGGACAAAGAGGGTATCATATCTAATTTGTAATAAGTATGGTTATTAGTTTATTGACCACTTACTTATACTAGGAAATATGTTGATAGCCGTGCATGGATGATCTAATTTAATCAAAATAACTACTCTCTTAGGTAAGTACTATGGCAATCTCTATTTTTCAGGAGAGGAAACTGACATAAAATTATGTTAGATGACTTGCCTAAGGTCACATACCTAATGCAATTTCTTTCTTCCTAATCTTTAAAAATTTTCAAATTAAAATCAGATATTTACTTCATCCAATTTTCTACCTCATGTAATACCGACCACCATAAATGTTGCTGCTATTTCAGAGTTACCCTGACTGGTTAGTATGTTCTTCCTGGAATCAAGATGGCAATATTAGAACTGGCATAATTCATCCTGTATGACAATTCTGAAGACTCACTAGAACAGTAGAATTAGAAGGATCTTATAGTGTACCTGCTTTAATTTTTCTCATTTATCTAAGGCTCAGAAAGTTAGTACTTGACAGACAAAATGCCAGCAGCAGTGTTTTATGAAAATCTCTGACCTCCATAAAAATTATTTTTTTATTATAACCCCACTTCTGTAGTTGAAAGATATTTAGATGAGACACTCATGCTATGATTAATTTCTCCTTACTCAGCCTTGCTGTTAATCAATGGCTAAAAATGTAATTTCCCAGAAATGTGCCACCACCAAATTTCTTCCTACACACAGGTGCCAGAGTCATCTATCTAAAATATACCACTGATCATGCTACTTCTCTGATTAAAACTCCTTTAAAATCTCCTATTGCTTACAGCTGTGATTTTTCAACTTTTTTTTTTTTTAGTTTTAACACTTTAACACAGAGGAACATGATAAAGAATGCTGTTTCTTCTACAAAACTGGATTCTTTCTCTCTCCCTCTCTTCTTCCCTCTCTTCCTTTTTGTCCCTCTTTTTCTTCCTCAGCTCTTAGCTAGACTCTACTTCCCAGACTTTCTTGCAATTAGAAATGGTCAGCCAATTTGTTCCTAGTCATGGAAAACAAATTGAAACTAGAGCGTCATTTCCAAGCTGGTTGGGGAAGCAGCTATGTCATTTTTACCCACTCTCCTCACTTCTGCTAACTTGAAAGGACCCAAGAAATAGGCTGTTTCATTCTAGTAGTATTTTCAAATGATTCACACAAAGTTAAAAAAAAAAAAGAAAGAAACTGTAGGTCCTAAGTGACTCGGTGGAGCGCAGCCCTCCCCTTCCTCACTCTCCTTAGGCTCTGAACAGAAACACAATTTTTGGTCTTTATGTAAAGGAAAAATAAACTTGCATTATGTCAACACGTGGATATTCCAGTATTTACCTTTTATACTACTTGTGCTACTTTAACTTATATAGTTCCCTAATTTATAACTTCATGAAGTTCTATGAATATTTCACATTTTTCATTCAAATTACCTGTTTATGAATCTGTTTCAGTAATTAGACTGTGAGATTTTGATTAAAGAAATGACATCTAGATTTGTCTGTAAGCATTCATTGATCAATACAGCTCAATGGTAGCACAATATATAAGGTTAACTCTACATGCCAAAGAATTTTGCCTGCTTCTATCAAATGGATCTGTAAAAACAATCAGACTGTACAGTTTAAACAATTTTAGACTTATAAAATAGAAATTACTTAAGAAAACTCCCGTTTTTTTACTTTGTGTGAGGCATTTGAAAATATTGCTAGAATGTAAGAATGTAACTGCCTATTTGGAAAGCACCATTGCTTTAAGAGCTATTGAAAATTGCATGTTTTATTTTGTTATCTTAAAGGAAGCTTAGGATGGTACAGAAGGTTATACTTATATTTTTAAGAGGCAATTATGTTCTTTACTACTCTTGGTTTCTTTTGGTGGTTAACATTATATCTATGTGAGGTGAATTAACTGAGGTAGCAATTAGTGTACTGCAATATGTCATTTGCTAAATGGGTGAGCAATCACATGGACAAACACTTTACACTAAGAAAATGATTTACTTATAGAAATCAATACTCATGTCTCCTTTGGCTCTAAGTGGTTTATGGAACATAACCCCAACAAATTGTAGAAATTTAGTCACCACAGCACACTGTGGCTGTCTTTAGTAAAAGCAATATGTAGCAAGTGAAACTAAGGTTTTGTTGAATGATATTCATATGTACATTTTAAGTATAATATATTTGAGAATTACAAAAAAGAAATGGAAATGAATCTTTGGATGATTTATTGATATGACTTCCATTAATTGGATTTTATAAAAAAATAATAATTTTAACATCAGGGACTATCTCTTATATGAGGTTAACTGAGACATGTACTTCAGTTTAATAGAATCTAGGACCCTGAGTTCAGGTATTTTGATTTACATTATAATGCTTATTACCAATAGTTTTCTGTGCATGTAGTGCCACTGGTAAGGAATGCCTTGTACATTAATGCTTCCTTTTTCTTTTTTTTTTTGAGTCAGGGTCTCACCCTGTCACTAGGTTAGAGTGAAGCAGTATGCTCAGAGCTCACCACAGCTTCTATCTCCTGAGCTCAAGCTATCCTTCTGCTCCTGACTCCAACACACTTGGCTAAGTTTTTTATTGTAGAGATAAGGTTGCATTATGTTGCCCAGGTGGGTCTTAAACTCCTGGACTCAAGCAGAGCCCCACCTTGGCCTCCCAAAGTGCTGGAATTACAAGCGTGACCCAATGCACTTGGCCCATTTACAATTTTTTTTTTTTTGAGTTGGAATCTCACTCAGTCGCCTAGACCGGAGTGCAGTGGCTGCTCCTGGCCATTGCAGCCTTGACCTGCTGGGCTCCGGTGATCCTTCTGCCTCAGCGCGCTACCATGCCCAGCTAATTTTTTTTTTTTTCATTTATTGTAGAGATGATGTCTCAACAAGTTGCCCAGGTGGGTCTCAAACCTGCGGGCTCAGGCAATTCACTCACCTCGGCTTCCCAAAGCGCAGAATTACAGGCTGAGCCACCAAGCCCGGGCCTACATTTTTTCTACTTATCATAAAGATTGGAGAATGCTACCACTCTGTAGTGTGCAGTTTACATTTACTCATATCCTAGTGGTCACTGGACATTCAAGTAAGTGAAACACATGTTTATAATTATCAGTCTTAGAATCTATTTAAAACAGATATCAGCATCAACTGTTTTTGAGGTTCCAAAGTATAAATTTTTTCCCTAAATTAAATTTTACTTTTAATCAAGGGAAAATCCAAAATTTTATGAAGTGTTTTTTCATCTTGAAAACTCTTATCCCAAGTGACAATGCTCTTTTTGGTAATTGAGCCACCTATATCACCTGTATCAGTCCATGTAATTGTAACATTCTTTTTTAAATTATAAGCTATATTTAAATATATACTATATTTAAATATTAAATGTTGGGAGCCAGCCAAGGAGGCCCACTGAGCGTTAGGGATCAGGGAGGGCCATTGACCCCAGACCACTAGGAGGCGTTCAGGAGCTGTTGACCCCATTTCTTCCCGCTTCTACTTAGCACTATAATCAGAAAAGGCTCCTGTAAGCTCAAACATAAAAACTCTGAGACCAGGACGAACACAAGCTAACTTTAGAAAGTTATTGTTCCCATTTCCCACTTCTTAATTATGGTTTTGGCTTGTCACAATCAGCATTATACTTTATTCTCTGAGTTACGTCACGGAGCTGTTTACTTGGTCACAAGTTTTCAGATGAATTAAGGATTTTTAGAAAGTTAATTCAGTCATAAGATTTATAAAAAAGTAAGTTTTAGTGTATTGTATAGTTTTAAGATATATTTAGGTATTAAGGACAAGTTAGTAAATATTAAAATAATAGAAGTATGTAATTTTTAGTAATAAGGGTCTAGTCTTAAATAAGTATCTTTGGTAGTAAATAATTTTTCTATTAATATAATTTAGAATTATTGAATATAGGATTTTAGAATATGTTTAGGAGGATATATTTAGGCATAGACTATTTAGAAGATAGATATTATTAAGAGAAGTTTTAGTTTTAGGCTTTGGATTTTAAAGGAAGTTTTAGGTTCCAAAAACAAGCAGTTTTGGTTTTAGATTCCAAGAAAAGAAAGCCCCCCGTGCTTGCAGGAATGTACTGATACTGCTTCAGGGGGATTACTTGATGGGTTCTGCCCTGTGCTGGACTTTGTGCATGAGTTGCTTAAAGCTTTGCACCCCCAAATAGGAATAAATTTAAAATAGAGTTGTTTGTATAAAGCAGTAGTTTTTTTGGATTATAAGAGTTAACATGTGTTACTCATTTGAGGAGGGGGCACCCCTCGTGCACCTGGTCTTGCTCATATGATTTGTGCGTGATGTGCTTTGTAAGGATGACTTTGCAAAAATCAGGGATAAATACCCATTGCTAATTCCCAATATGTTTCAAATCCCTAAAGAATAACATCTCCCGACTAAACACGGAATTTCACAACTTCGTATTAAAAAACAAAAAAAGTGGGAGATGTTGGGATCCAGCCTTGGAGGCCCACCAGACTGACAGGGTCCTGGTGACCCCAGGCCACAGGGTGAGTCCAGGAAGCTGAGGCCCTACTGTCTTTTGCCTTTGCTGTTATGGCCAAAGAATTCTGTGCAGTCATGAAAGAAGAAAACAGCATGTTTATGTGAAGTATTTTCAGCTACTGGAAACTCATTGTCCATCTTCCCACTTCCCACTATGTTGTTTGACCTATCGCTTTTGCCCATGTGATGACTCTGAGGCAAGTTTTAAGGGCTTTCTTTCACTTGGTCGTGGGTTACAGATCTTGTTTTTAGGGTTAGGATTTGTGACTAATACCTGGTAAAAAGAGGTTTCTGATTTTGTTTAGGCAAAGAATTGTTTTGAATATTTTTACTTATTATTTGTAGTTATAGTTATGGTGTTTGGACATAAGGTTCTATAGA
>CAUYQG010115838.1:0-10027 GCA_963574415.1 Tarsius wallacei | reverse complement strand
GGCGATCCTTCCGCCTCAGCCTTCCAAGTAGCTGGAACTACAGGCGCGCACTACCACACCCAGCTAATTTTTTTATTTATTGTAGAGATGAGGTCTCGCTTGCCCAGGCGGGTCTCGAATCCACGGGCTCAGGCAATCCACTCACCTCAGCCTTCCAAAGGCGCGGGATTACAGGCTGAGCCACCGAGTTGTCAGAACCTATACATTAGCCACGTAACCAGCAGAGCACTGTACAGAACTAAAGTTACAGCTGCATTTTACATTTAGAGTGTTATTTAGAGTAAAAAGTTTACAAGGTCTAAGACATCATGCATTACAAAAGTTACACAAATCATAAGACTCACGATTACATTGATGTGAAAGTTACACAAATCACAAGACCCACGATTACATTGATGCGAAAGTTATGCAAATCACAAGACTTACAATGACATTGATACTCTACTGTTCAAACCTACAACTGTTAAGAAAGGGAGTAAAATAGGGATTTCCATCTGTGGGCATGGTCTGCAAGGAAGTCAAGGATCCCCTGAAATCAGTTGCTGGGAGTGCATAGAAGACAAGGGGATTCTCAGGAACGTGCTAGGGCATGTGTGGGAGCACTTGGACCCTTTGCCAGGCCCTTCTTTGGAGACTATGGCAATATGGACAGACATTAGCAGATCTCTGTATCAGAACCATGGACAGTATCAAACCTTATAGACACTATGTTTTTCTCTATACATGCACACCTATGATAAAGTTTAATTTGCAAACTAGGCACAGTAAGAGATTAACAGTATTAAAATAGAACAATTACAATACACTGTAAAGGCTATGTGAACGTGGTCTCTCACTCTCAAAATACTGTATTGTACCGTACTCACCTATTTTGGACTGTGGTTGGCTGTGAGTAACTGACATGGAGGAGAGTGAAACTACAGTAAAGGGGGAAGCCATTGTATTCATAGCCTGCTAAAGGCGGTAATTGGATGAAATCCCACTGTAACTGTCAAATGGTCCATCAGGTAGCAGGGACAGGCCACCCCGGGTTTTGATTGTCTTTCCGGGAAAAAAAAACAAACAAATCATCTTAGCAATTTTAGAATGGTCATCCTGCCAATGTTTTTTCTTAATTTGGATCATTTTACCTTAATCTGTGTCACCTTTACTTAATTTGGGTCATCCCCGTGTTGTGGAGTACAAAGCTCTTAACAACATTAGTTTCAAGGACTCAGGGAGGGCCAGGTGACCAGCTGGGCCCTTTATAAGTCCACACTTAACACTCAATTTACGTCCTTTCAGAGAGCAATTTTGCTGCTCCAAGTCAGGTGCATTGCACTGTTTATTAAATCGGCCATCACAAGAGGGTTGACTTGGCTCAGTCTTACAGATCTCATGCAAACTGCACGTCCTAATCATCTCAGCACTCAATGATTTAGTACTCCCTGGATACTCAGGTTCAGTTTCACAGGTCTGGGCTTCGCTCTTGGCTGCATCTAGCTGAGACTGAGATTCTAGCAAAATTGTCCCAACCCTGCCGCCCCCTTGGTTAGCACTGGCACTCAGTGGTCCAGTCCATGAGCTTCTCCAGCGTGGCCTCCATATTCTAGGAGCACTCTGCACCTGACCTGAACTTTCAGTGCCTCTGCAGCTTCTCTCCAGTCCCTTTGAGATGTCTCACCATGGCCATGACACCTGGAGCTCGCCCTCTGCGGTGCCCACTTTGGCCTTCTGCACCTGCTCCTCCTGCCTCGTGGCCTCCAACTTCTCCACCAGCTCCCTCCCTGCTGGCCTTGCTGGCCTCCTGCTGGTGCTCAGTCAGCCCTGCATTCTGCTTGCTCTCCACCTGGCTCAAGACCATCCTTCAGGTGGTGTTCTCCAGGTACTCCTGGAGCGTCCAGCCCTCACCTTGCAGCTGCTGCAACTCCATCCTGTGCTCCCCGTGGCTGGCCTGAGGGGCCAGTCTCCTGCTTCCAGGCCATGAGCTGTGTTTTCACCTTGCAGTCTCCTTATAAGTTCCCTTGGTTTGCTCTCAGCAACGGCCACTTCCTCCTGCTCCATGGCCAGAAACTTTTCCTTCTCTTCCAGCTTCTCCTCTTCCAGGTGGCATTTTAGAACCCCACCTTGCGAGTGGGCAAACAGCCCAGTCTAAAAGGAAGAAGATTATTGGTAGACTGACGTTAAAATGGAAACTCTCTCTTCCCGGGTCCTGGTTGTTTACAACAAAGGTAGACATCTTGAGATAAATAATTTCTTATTCTAGGTCCCTTCGGTAGTAGGTTAAAATAAGGATGAAAAGGTCCCTTTGGTCTGGTCTCTGCAACTGTTGTGATTGGAGAGACATAAGTTTGTTAGTTTGGGGGATTTTTTCTTCTAAAGTCCTCTCAAAATGGACAGCTAAAGCTACCAATTCATATTTGTAACTTCTCATCCGTTTACGTTTCTTAACTAAACTGGTAGGTTCAGAATGGAGTCTATTTATTAATAAAGCAGTTCATGCCATTTCAGCCCCTGTAGGAAATACCTCTTGTATTTCAAACTCAGAATATTCCACAAATAGTATTTCCAAATTAGCTCTATCTCAAATGAATTCATCTTTCTTCTGCTTAGAAGATTGTATGATGGAAAATCAGTGTTCTGTGAAAAAACCTGAAAAATTGAACTAAAAAGATATTCAGCAATTCTTCCAGCTCCTTCGGGTTCTTCTCATGGGGAGGTTCTGGGGGGCTTTTAATACCCCCCTCAAGTTCTTTGCATTCTGCTGCTGCTGTCCACTAACAAGCTTCACCAGGTCTCAATACCATGTGAATACATTAGTAAAGGTCAAGGAGTCCTGGAAGGGAAACCCCTATAAGAATTCCTTAGTATTAGGAAGGAATTCTCCTGGATTAGGAAAGTTTTTTACGATGGCTGTAAGCTCAACTTTAGACTAAGGAGTGATGTGGTTATGGCAGGCAAGCCTAGTTGTTAATTGGTCTCACTTTGTAAGGTATTTGTTTAATGGACGCCTTTTTTATAGTCCTCAAGATGAAAAGGTAATTAACCAAAAAGTTTAATGGACTCAGGATATTGGGGTAAAAATTGGTTGCTGGAGTTAATTCAGTCAGAGTACAGTCCTTTATGACCATATCCTTATTTGTTTCTTAAGCTTTTCATTTGCCTTCTGTAAAGAATCATTTAGAGGTAATTTTTTCTTCATTAACTCTTTTACACCCTCCATGTTCCAATTTTAAAATGTAGTTCATGTTTTTCTGGGATTTTTTACCCTTTCTTTTCTAAGGAGCCCTCCAAATAAACAATTTTATCCAACTTAAAACTTCCCTTGTGGTAACTGTAATTCTAAGTTATCTCCAGTAAGATTAGCACATTCTAAAAACGCTCAAGTTTTCGGTTCGTGCTTTTTTATAGTTCCTTGTGTAGGGGACTATATTTCTTACACATGAAATTGGCTGGTGTTTTAGATAAAAGAGTTCTAAACCCCTTAGACTGGAACAAACCCTTTATTAAAAAATAGAATAGGATCGCACATGAGGTCGCTTAGCTCTAACCCAACCCTGGCCCCAGTTCAGTTTCTGTCTGATTCAGTCAGACACCTGAGGTCTCCCTAGAGAACCCTGACCTGTTTCTGTTGCAACTTCCTCACCCGGTCCAGAGCAAATTGATCAAAGAAACCCAGATAGTTCAGAACATACATTAGTGGAGGTTGGAGTCTGAAGTAAAGCCCACCTGCGATTTCCAGTTGCCCCGAGAGGTGAATGGACACAACCGGCCCTGGTGGGTGCCTCAGCTTGGTCACTCAATGCTCACCAGGGGTCACCAGATCTGCTTTGGATCCTACCGATTATGCCTCTGTTAAAGGGAAAAGCCTTACACAGTTAAAGTTTAACTGAATTTTTTTAATGCTTTTTAGACTGGATATTCAGCATATATTTTCTTCATTTTTTTTATTTATTTACTGTAGAGTTGTAGGGTACAAGTGAGAATTTGCTAAATAAGTAGGCTCTATGCAGGTGAAGTTTGGACTTCTAGGTGGCCCCCATTCCCCTGGTAGGGGGCCAGGTAACTTTTGTGTTGTCCTGTGAGACGCTCCCCCTTTCCCTCCCCTGGCAGCGCCCAGCAACTGCTAATCCTCAGATCCAGGACAGGTTCTAAGAACTCTAGTCAGCAACGTGATCTGATTTACAGAAAACGGAAGTGACGTATGTGCCCATTTAAGTGGTTGCAGCTTAATTGGTTAATTGGTTACAGAGTGCCCTGCAGGTCACTGAAACTCAGCTACTGGGATTGAACTTCATATTGGTTTGGACTGTGGGGCCTCGTACAGGAGGTTAGTTCAAATTAGTGGCCTCCTACAAATTGTATTTAACAGAGGTCAGGGACCTAGAGTCAGGAAGAAGCCTGTCTAAAGTTTGGCCAACTCTTGGTCAGCATCAAAGGAAAAATAAAAAGACTCACCCTTTGCTCTCAGTAAAAAGCTATTAAGCATGCGTTTCAGCAAGAATGTAATTGAGTCGGGAAGGGCGGGGTAGGAAGCAAGAAATAGAGAAATGGGTAAACATATTGGGAAGTTAAAATGAGCGTTGAATAAAAAAAGGGGCTTGTCCTAAAAATCAAAATTTCGGAGAGCTTACACATAAGATAGAACCAAAGTACATGACAATGATAGCATGCAAGAAATCGGATGTAGTTACTAAGATCTCTGGTAAGATGTAGAGCTATCTATCTATTTTAGAAATTAGTCTCAGGTGTTTGAGGATGATGACCAAATACAGGAAGAAAACACACTCTCCCCAAATCAGTAGAACACATGGGGACTGGATAAAGCTCACACAGAAGCCCACAACCAGTGTGCCGATAGACACCGATGGGTAGAAAACAGCTCCAGGAACGGCCTGTCCTCCCTCGTCAGAGGACCAGGAAGAGGGCAGCCTAGCAAAACAGAAAATGTGTATAGCATCACCATCCCAACAGTGTTAAACACGATGGAGAGAAAACTGAGGCCCCCCCACACCCACTCTGGCTACAATGAGGTTGCTCCTCCCATGCCAAGGGCTGCAAGTGGGGAGCCAGGACTTTCATCCCAGGGTAGGAGGTGTGCACAAGCACACACATACACACGCAGTGTCAGTGGGGACCACGTAGAAAGCCTTTACTTCAGCCTCTACCCCGTGTTAATAAGGCCCCCTTCCTCCTCCCCATACCCATTGTGTTAGAGGAGGCTGAGTGGGAAGACCTCCCAGCAGTAATGAGGCCTTTGTTTACCCCCTCAGGGTCCCCAGTTCCCTAGTGTCAGTAGCAGTAACCAGGTACCCTTTCCCTCGTGGCCAGGATGGTGTCACTCGTCACCTAGTGAGGAACCTGGACGTGCATCCCTGCTCAGGAAACAAACTGTGGTGTATCCCTTACCATAGAAAACTGCCCAGCAAGAGAAGGAACAAACTATTGATACAGGCAATCTGCTAGATGAATCTCAGGACAGTATGCTGAGTGGGAAAAAGTCCATCTCAAAAGGTGACATACTGCATGATCTCATTTATGTATTATTATCAAAACAACAACAGCATTTTAGAGACGGAGAGCAGATTTGCATCGCCAGGGGTTAAAGCTGGGAGATAGAGGCGAGTGTGACTATAACAGGGGAGTGCAAGGGCCATCTTCTTGGTGACGGAGTAGTTCTGAATCTTGATTGTGGTGGCAGTTATACAAATCTACTTGTGATAAAATGGCATAGACATATATGCATACATTGTAGCGATGTCAATGTCTTGATTTTGATATTGTTCTATAATATGTAAAATGTGAACATTAGGGAAAACAGAATAAAGTGTACATGGGACCTCTCTGTACTGTTTTCTTCCCATGAATCTGTATTCCAAAAGAAAAAAAAGAAAATAACTCATTCCAGTAAAAGGCAAAAAGTGTGAGGAAAGAAGCGAAGAAAAGACATTGCTTAAAGAAAACATAAATAAGGAAATACCCAAGGGTGCCAAAACACATATGCACATTTTAAGCAATGTTATCTATGTATTACTTTTCTAAATTGAGTTGAATCACAGTAGCAATGTGTAGTATGACATTTGTTCAAAAGATGGCGTCATTCAAATGAATGCTAGCATCACCATGTGACAGGCAGGACAGTCAAAGAAAATGGTGGGAGCAGGTTATTATTCCTCGAGCACAAGACCATTTTAGAAGTGGTATGTGAAATTCGAGAATGTTGTGGAAATACAACGACAATGGAGGTGTGAATATGCAACAAAAACTCCAACAGGCCTAACAACTGCACGCATTCGTGGTGAGTTTGAGATGTGTGGCCCTGTGTGCGATGTGCTCAAGGGAAGATCCAGGAAGGCCTCACACAGCACCAAGTCCTGCAGTCGTTTGCCATCATCAAAAGTGTCTGGACACTGATGGTGACCGCTGTAAGCATCTCTTCAAATGTGACTTATATTCATCTTTTGTTGTCAGTATCTATTGAGTATTACAATTTTAATACAGATTTTTTTTCCTTTTTTAAACTGTACGTACATTTTTTGCCTTCTAAAATGAATTGATCCATTAAAAGGTAAAAATTCTCTTATTGAATTAAAAGTAATAAAAATTGAACCATTTGCTGTTTAAAATTGACATACCTAAAATACAAAACATAGGAAAATTTGAAATTAAAAGTATAGAATATAAACATAAGCAAAATACCACTTAAAGGCAAAGAGTACCATTAAGACAAAAGAGAGTGCTTACCTAATCATAAAAAGAAACTCACTAGGAAGATTTATCAAGACCCATATGTGTTCCAATAACATAGCTTCCAAATAATGGCAAAATTGATAGAATTACAAGAAGAAATTAAGAAACAATAATCACCACGGGAAACGATTTAAAACAGCTCTCATTGAAATTAATAGAAATGTTTAAACATCTCTCTGAGAAAATAATAAAGCACACAGATAAAAATAGTCATGTGTATTTAGAATACTTAGAAAACATGATGAACCATAAACATAGAAAGCAAAGACATGTCAGCAGTGGAACTAAAAACTTCAACGTATCTGCACATAGGCAAATAAATACCCTAAACCAACTGAGAGGTTCCACCTGTGTCAAGGATGTAGAAAACTGGCAGGAACAGTGTTCCCAAACCATGATAACAAAAAATAGATTCATGGTCACCGGAACAGGGCAGTGAAAAGGTAGGTCAGGAGGATTTGCAGTAAATGTGCACGAGAAATCATACCAGAATGATGAAAATGTTCAAAAATGGATTTATGGCGATGATTGTACAACTTGGTAAATTTATTTTAAAATCATTGAAATATATATTTGAAAAGGGTAAATTATGTGAAATGTAAAATATTCCTCAATAAAATTAATTTCAAAACAAGTTGTTACTCTCTACCAATGAGAGAAATCTGAATAAACTCCTAAACCATAACTTTTCTTGAACATCTCAGAGAGCTGCGGTTGCCAGGAAACCAAGTAGCCAGTGGTAAACTGAAAATAATGATAGCAACAATAAAACACAAACCTAGTTCCACTTCCTATTTTTTTTTTAAAAAAAAGGAGGCTGCAAAAAGTATATATCAGTTATTATACAAAACTGTGAGAACCCTGAAATCTTTTTTCATGGGATTAGAAAAATCATTGTTCTGGAGATCCTAGTCAGCAAATTTAGGCAAGAAACCCCCCCCACCCCGACACACACACACGTATATATAAAATAAGTGAAGAAGCATTACTGTTACTATTTTCCTTGAAACATCTAGAAAAATCTACAGTATATTAGTAGAATTAATAAGAGAACTTGTCTAGATGGGTGAATACAAATCTATAAACAAAAATCAATTGTATTCTTTTGTATCATCAACAGGTAGAGACTGAATCTTTAAAATATTTTAATATACCATATACGAAAACATAAAAAATATTAAGTACCTAAGAATAAACTAACATCATTACATAGGACCTTTAAAAAAAAACCCAAAAAACTTTACTGAGAGACATTAAAGAAAAAAGAAAAACTCAATAAAAGTAGAATATATCATGTTCATGATTTGGAAGATTCACTTCTAGAAAGATTTCAATTCTCTCCAAATTGATTTAGAAGTTCAAGATAATTCCCATCTAACTCCAATGGTTTTTTTTGTAGGACAAAGCAAGCTGACTCTAAAATGTATATGAACATAGAAAGAGTCAAGAATAGCCAACACTTTTTAACAGTCAAGTTAAGTGGGGGAATAATTCTCCAAAATGTCAAGGCCTATTATAAAAAGCTGCAGTAATTAATCTGGTGCTTGCTGTACCATGATAGTCAGTAGACCAGGGAAACCACAATAGAGTGCCAAGAAACAGACCTATGCTTATTTGAATCTTGTAATGTGATAGAGATGGCCCTGGAGATTGTGTGGGAAAGAATCACCTTTTCAAAAAAATGTGAAAAACTGAACTGAAACACTTTTAAAAGACATTATAGGAAAATATCTTTCTGTCTTTTATATAGGGAATAACTTATAAAACAAGACTTAGCAAGCACTAGCCATAAAGAAAAAGATAAATTTACTTACATTAAAATAGGTACTTGAAGACACCATAAAAGAAGTAAAAAGTCGTGAAAAACTCTTTGTAATACACATAGCCGAAGAATTTGCACTTAGAATACATAGAGATTTTCTAAGAAACAAATTTTTGTTTCATTGATCCTTTGATTTTTTAATTTCAATTTCATTTCATTCTGTTCTAATCTTTGTTATTTCTTTTCTTCTGCTAGCTTTGGGTTTGGTTTGTTCTTTCTAGTTGGTTTTTGGTTTGTGTCTTTCTAGTTCCTTGAGGTGTCATGTTAGTTTGTCAATATGTGGTCTTTCGATCTTATCAATGTAGGCCTTAAGTGCTATAAATTTTCTTCTGAGCACAGCTTTGGCTGTGTCCCAGATGTTTTGATAACTTGTTCCATTATTGTCATCCATGTCAAGGAATTTTTTAATTTCCATCTTGATGTCATTGTTTACCCAAGGATCATTCATTAACAGATTGTTTAACTTCAATGTTTTTGTTTGGTTCCACAAGTTCTTCTAGGAATTAATTTTTCGTTTTATTCCACTGTGGTCTAGTATGGTGCTTGATACAATTTTGATTTTTTTTAATTTATTGAGATTTGATTTGTGGCCTATCATATGGTATATCTTGGAAAATATTCTATGTGCTGATGAGATAAATGTATATTCTGCAGTTTGGGGATGGAATGTTCTGTAGATGTCTGTTAGTTCCATTTCCTCTAGAGTCCTGTTTAACTCCAATGTTTCTTTGTTGACTTTCTGTCTTGATGATCTGTCTATTGCTGTCAGTGGAGTGTTGAAGTCTCCCACTATTATTGTATTGCTATCTCTTTTTTTTAGGTATAGTAGAGTTTGTTTTATAAAGCTATAGTTTCTGGTGATAGTCACACATGTATTTAAAATTGTTATGTCTTCTCATTGGATTGTTCCCTTTACCATTATATAATAGCCATCTTTGTCTATTTTTACTGTTGTTAATTTAAAGTTTGTTTTATCTGATATGAGAATGGCTTCTCCTACTCAGTTTTGGTTTCCATTTGCATGGAATATTTTTCTTTACCCCTTTGAATCTATTGAAGTCTTCATGAGTTAAGTGGGTCTCTTGAAGGCAGCAGATATTTGGGGCTTTTTTTTTTTCCATTCTACCATTCGATATCTTTTTAAGGGGGCATTGAGACCATTTATGTTGAGTTAATAATGATACTATTCTATTCATCATACTGGTTGTTATTTGGCTGCTTTGCTTGTATATTTTCTCTATTGTGTTTGTGTTCCATAAAGCCAGTGAACTTTATGATTTCCAGCGTTTTCCTACTGGTGTATTTCAACCTTTTGTTTCAGTATTTAGAACTCCTTTAACTATTTCTTACAGATTCTGTCTAATGGTGACAAATTCCCTCAGCATTTGCTTGTTTGCAAAGGACTTCATTTCTCCTTCGTTTATGAAACTTAAACTCTCAGCAAAATAGGAATAGAAGGAACAGTCTACAAAATAA
>CAUYQG010115837.1:0-10778 GCA_963574415.1 Tarsius wallacei | reverse complement strand
TGAATAGGTCCTCCTCTCCCTAGTGGTTGTTGTTGGAGACTTTGTCAAAGATGAGTTGATTGAGGACTTGAGACTTTGCTTCCAGAATTTCTATCCTGTTCCATTATTCTATATGTCTGTTCTTGCACCAATACCAGGCTGTTTTGATTCCTGTAGCCTTATAGTAAAGTTTGAAGTGTGATATCTTCTGCTTTGTTTCTTTTTCTGAGTATTGTTTTGGCTATTCGTGGTCATTTATGTTTCCATATGAATTTCTGTATTGTCATTTCCAGGTCTGAGAAGAATAATGTTGGTAATTTAATAGATATTGCATTGAATCTGTAGGTTGCCTTTAGTAGGATGGACATCTTAACAATGTTGATTCTTTCCATCCATGAGCATGGGATATGTTTCCATTTATTAGTATCTTCTTGGATTTCTTTGAGCAATGTTTTGTAATTCTCATTGTAAAGTTCTTTCACTTCTCTGGTTAGGAAGATGCCAAGTTATTTCATTTTTTTGGTGGCTATTGTGAGTGGGATTGTGATTTTTATTTGGGTCTCTGCCTGCTTGTTGTTGGTGTATAGGAACGCAACTTTTTTTTTTTTTGCACATTTATTTTGTACCCTGAGACTTTGCCAAAGTCCTTTATCAGTGCAAGCATTTGTCTTCTTTCTTTTATTAATTAATCTAGCTAGTAGTCTATCAATTTTGTTTACCTTTTCAAATAATCAGTTTTTGTTTCATTTATCCTTTGTATAGTCTTTTTTTTTTATTTCAGTATTATCCAATTCTGCTCTGATTTTTGTTATTTCTTTTCTTCTGCTAGTTTTGGGTATAGTTTGTTGGTGTTTTTCTAGTTCCTAAGGTGTGATGTGAGGTTGTCAATATATGATCTTTCAGTATTATTATTAATATAGACTTTAAGTGCTACAAATTTTCCTATGTGCACAGCGTTGACTGTGTCCTAGAGGTTTTTATAAATTGTTTCATTGTTGTCATTTGTTTCAAGAAATTTTTAAATTTCCATCTTGATTTCATTGTTGACCATTCAGGATAAAATTATGTAACTTCTAAGTCTTTGATTGATTTTGTGAGTTCTCCTTGGAATTAATTTCTTGTTTTATCCCACTGTGGTCAGAGATGGTGCTTGATAAGGTTTCATTTTTTGGAAATTATTTGGACTTGATTTGTGGCCTATTATATAGTCTATCTTGGAGGATCTTTCATGTGCTGAGAAAAAAATGTATCCTCTATAGTTTTGGATGGAGTGTTCTGTAGATGGCCATTAGTTTAAATTCTTCTAGCATCTTGTTTAACTACAATATTTCTTTGTTGACTTTCTGCCATGATGATCTGTCTGTTGCTGTTAGTGGAGTGTTGAAGTCTCCCACTATTATTATATTGCTGTCTATCTGGGGTTTTTTTTTAGGTCTAGTAGAATATATTTTATAAAGTTGGGGGTTCTGCTATTAGGGCATATATATTTAAAATCTCTATGTTCTCTCATTGGATTGATCCCTTTATTATTATATAATAGCCATCTTTATCTTTTTTATTGTTAATTTAAAGTCTATTTTATCTAATATGAGAATGGCTACTTCTGCTCATTTTTGGTTTCCATTTGTGTGGAAGATTTTTTTGTACCCCTTTACCTTGAGTCTATAAGAGTTTTTGTGAGTTAAGTGGGTCTCTTGATGGCAACAGATATTTGGGTTGTGTTTTCTTATCCATTCTTTCAGTTTATATATTGTTTAAGTGAATCATTGAGACCATTTACATTCAGAGTTAATAATGATATACAATGTGTTATTCTAGTCATCATACTGATTATCTGGTTTCTTTATTTGTTTTCTCTATTGTGGTGACATTCAATAAAGTTTATGGACTTTATTATTTCCATTGTTTTTGACAATGGTTTATTCCAGCCCTTTGTTTTAGTATTTATGACTTCTTTGAATATTTCTTGTAGAGTCAGTCTAGTGGTGACAAATTCCCTCAGAGTTTGCTTGTCTGCAAAGGACTTCATTTCTCCTTCATTTAGGAAAGTTAATTTTGTGGGATACAATATCCTTGGCTGCAGTTATTCTGTTTGAGGAGATTGAAAATAGGTTTCCAATCCTTTCTGACTTGTAGGGCTTCATCTGAGAAGTCTGCTGTTAGCCTGACAGGTTTACCTTTGTGAATTATTTGATGCTTCTTTCTCACTTCTCTTAACTTTTTTTTTCCTTCATATTAACTTTGCATAGCTGCATGATTATATGTCTTGAGGATGCCATTTTTGTAATGAATTTTCTGGAGGTTCTTTGGACTTCTTGTATGTGGATGTTTAGATCTCTCCAAGACCAGGGAATTTGTCTTCCATTATTCCTTAACACAGCTTTTCCAAACCTTTCACTTTCTTTTCTTCCTCAGGAACACATATGATTCTTAGGATTAGATATTTTATCAAGCTTTTGAACTCTATGCCTGGAATTTCAACAATCTTATTTTGATTAGGGTTCATTGCTGAAGAGTTTGTGTGGTCTTTTTAATAATTCTGTTTTTTCACATTGTCGGAATTACTTTTCTGTTTTTTTCTCATTTGTGTAGACAATCTATTCTTCTTTGTTGTTGGTAGGAGGCTGACATAGGCACTGTAGGTTTCCCTTGGTTATATAAGCCTTGGTGTGGTGAGTTTCTCAACTGCCAGCTGTGGCCATCTGTGCTGGGTACCTGCACTGACTCATGGCATCTTGTGTGGCTGTCATGGCTTGCAAAGTGTTGTTAGCTGCCTTTTAGGATCAGGCCTTCTGTTAAGCTGAGGGGTTGCACCCAACATGGTTGGCTGTTCTATTGATCTCTAGCCAGGAAGTGGCTCTTGTTGGAGAAAGCCAGCTACAATGGTGTCTGTAGGGTTCTTCCTAGGAAAGTGTTTCTCCATGTAAATGTACCACCAGTCTGGGGGTTTCCCAAATTTTCTGTCAGTTTCAAGCCTTCCGGGATCATGTCTGAGAAGGAGAAGGAACACCCCACTAGTGTGCACTCTTAGCTGACCTAGTGGGGATTAAGAGGGAGCCCCAGAACACGAGGGTAATGTTGTATGCAGCAGGCCCAGAAGACCCAGTGGGGAGAGTGAAAGGCTGCTATGAAAATGTGTCTTACTCCTTGGCCTCAGGCAATCTGCAATCTGAATGTTAAGGTGCAGTGCCTCAGAACCTCAAGTGTCCTCAGGCAACCCACCCAACCAAGAACTTTCTGCAGCTGAGGAGTTTGTCCTTGGGGCCTATTCCCTCCCAAGCTGTTTGAAAATCAGCTGTTCCACCATGCAATGCTTGATTTCTTGGGAAATGGCAGCCTGCGCTGCTCTAGACTTTTTTCCTGCACCACTCCATGGCCATGCATGGCTGTTGAGATGAGGAATTCCCATGAAGTGATAGTGTCCCATGAGGTCCAGGGATCCTTGAAAGTTTGAGGCAGGAACACAGAACTCTTGAAGTCCCATCACTCACCCTCCCCACTGGGTCTGGAGGCTGTGGTGGACTGTGCAGTGCAGGAGAGAGTCGAGTCAGTTCCAGCCCAATTTGGCGGTTTTTTCCTTCTTCTTTGCTGTAAGTGGTTATTCTCTCTCCTTTGAAGACTTGTGCATACTGCTGGATCCGTCCCTCTCTGGTTGGTGAGGAAACTATTCTTGTTCACTCCATAGGAAAAACTCACTCTAGCTGCCTCATGTTTGCCCATCTTAATCCTTAACACAAATATGTTTTTAATTAAAAAAAAGAAGATAGAGAAGAAACAAATCACTCAGGCAGATTAGATATAAATAATTCATATAAATTTTCTGTCCCAGTAAGCAAAGCATAACTCACCGCTCCTTACATGTAAACTAAATATAGTAACTTCCTTCCAAGAGGACAGTATGGAAATAGGAAAAAAAGAGTCCCTTTGCAGTAGAGACGTCTGACAAACACTACCTCAACCAAGGACTCAAGTTTATGTTCAATGGCAATGTCACGTTGATAATAGGTACCTTTGATATTATGTGATGAAAATGGCACTTCTCTCGGTTTTTTTTTTTTTTTTTTTTTGGTTGTCGTTGTTGTTTTCTCTCCAAACCCATAACCTCAGGCCCATCATGAAGAAAAAAGCTTCAGACAAATCCTAATAGAAGGGCATTATACAAGCTACCTGACCAGTACAGTTCAAAACTATCACAGTAACCAAAAACAAGGAATGTCTGAGACACAGGTATAGCTAAGAGCAACTTAAGGTAAAAATAATGAAAAAAAATAATGTAGTATTCTGGATGGAATCCTAGAAGAGAAAAAGGGCTTTGTGTAAAATACAAGGAACTCTGAATAAAGTATGGACTTGGATAAATAATAAAAATATATCAACATTTGTCCATTTGTAACAAAGTTGCCATACAAATGGCACACTTTTACTGAAAATAAAACTCTTTTAAAAAGTAGTTTATTAAAATAAAACAAAAATAATCTACATAATTTTTATAAAATATTCATTTAATGTATTTTCCATAATTTATTTAAACATTCTGCTGACATTAAGCACATAGGGTTATTCAAGATTTTACCATCCATTCATCCATTTGAAAAACATATATCAAGCACCTTCAATGTGTCAGATGCTGTAATAAGATTTTAGATCCTACAAAGAAGCAGATAGAAATAAACCTCTATAATAGACTGTTTTTAATTAGTGAGAAAGGCAGATAAAAGGTATATAGTTCGAAAGTGAAGAAAAGGTAATCAAGTAAAAATGAAAATAGGTATATTATTGGGGGGGTTGTGTACTGTTTTAAGTAGCAGCTCCAGTGACTCCAGTCCTACACTCTGAGTGCTCTATAGCTAAGAATTGTAGAAGTGAAAGGAAGAAATGATGGTAGCTTTGAGCTTAGACTAGGGTGTTTGAAGAAAACATAACAATAAAGGACTAGTATCTCAATGTATTATGAAGAGAAGCCAAAATAATATTTTCATGATTTGGATGTGATTATGAAGGAAACAAAATAAATCAAAATGGAAATTTTTTTTTTTCAGTAATAGCATTGAGATGGTATATTTTACATTTGTACGGCACATTTGTTACAAATGGACTAGTAGTAATACATTATTTGACATGTTTATGTAAAGATATTAGTGGAGATGCACAATTTTAAATATTTAACACATTTCACTAATTGTCCATAAATATAGAAACATGAATTTCCATCAATAAGATTGTTTTACCTGTCTTCTCAGAATTATTGAATGTGTTTCAATTAGGTAACTGCATAAAACAAAAGGCCTGACATAAGAAGGGTAATTAACATGATAAATGCTTATTTAAATATAAAATAAGTTCAGATGTAGGTATTCCAAGGCTTCTGTGCCTCTCCCTAATTATCAGATATATAGCCTCTTCCTACTTCACTGCTTTGATTTAATGACTTTTTTGTCAAGTACAATAAAGCTGTTCTTGTGTCACAGTTTGCAGGAAGGAATATGAAAGGACAAAGAGCGAGCACTTTCTAAGGAACTTTTCCACTACCCTCACTAGCCTTCCCTGAAATTGCATATAAAAATTGCCTTCACACATCATTTACTAGAACTCTATCACATGACCAAACCTAGTTACAAAGGATCATTGAAAATATGTCTCTTAACTGGTTGCATTGTCATCCATTCACACTCAGGAAAAAAACAATGTGTCCAAAGTAAAAGAAAAATATATCCTGACATCTATTAGTCTCAGCCTTATTCAGAAAAAATGAAAATAGTATACATCGTTAAAATATTTTAAATGCCATATATCTTCTAATGTTTTGCTTTATTTCATCTCCTCCCTCCTCAACTAGTATAAAGTTGAATGCTTTGTCATTTGGTTCAGAGTCATTAGTGTTTCTTCATTCCTGGCATTTTATATTTACAAAATATATTCTTAGTTTATGAGAAGGTCTTGAGAGAAGAATCTAGGGCAACTAAAATCAGAACAACTTCCACTTAACTAATATTGGCTGAATAGTAAAAGGAGATTTACTATGTAGTTAGAAAACAGCCAGTTGTAGATATAGAGTAATTGCTTATTATGGAAATTATTTTTTGAGGAACAAATATATTATATGATCTGATGTAATGTGTAGAAACAATAAATTTCTTGTTAGTTGTCATTCTTGTGATGCAAGCCCCTACATCTCTAGAAAAATCTTTTTCTAAATAATTATATTATCAGAGAAAGAAAATAATCAGCAAATTTTCATAAATTAATTTATTGTTTGAATAGCTGCTATGGAAAATGATGGAACTCTAGGGTTTAAAATATGGTAAATCATAACAAACAAAAGGAGAAGAAAATAGGGTAAACTGTTCAATGTACTTCATATTAGGCTTTTATCTTGTTATTTCAGGTTGTTTCTCATCAAAGATTTATGTGATCCAGTACAGTGAGAGCCTAAGAATGCAGAAGATTCCTTTTTTAAACTTTACTAAGAACATCCTTGACCGGGTTCGGTGGCTCAGCCTGTAATTCCAGCATTTTGGGAGGCCTAGGCAGGTGAATTGCCCGAGCCCATGGGTTTGGGACCAGCCCAGGCAACTGGGCGAGAGCTGTCTCTATAATAAATCAAAAATTAACAGGGCGTGGTAGAGTGTGCCTGTAGTTCCAACTACTTGGAAGGCTGAGGCAGAAGAATCGCTGGAGCCTAGCAGTTTAACGCTTGGGACTGTGAGTGTGCAACTGCACTCCAGTCTGGGTGACAGAGTGAGATTCCAACTCAGAAAAAAAAAAGAAAAAGAAAAAAAAAGAACATCCTTAAATAGAATGTATCATAAAATCTTATTCTTTTAACTTTTGATATGTAGACCTAAAATCACTCAAAACATACACATTTTGTTGAAGCAAAATATTAAAAATACTAACGATGAAGTCACTTTGAAATTAAAATTCTGCTTAGATTTGTTGTGATCCTTAGAGGACATATAGAAAATGATCCTGAATATGTCTTTTTATTCTCTATCATCAAAACGTAATTTTGCTTAAGTGCATAGGGGAGGTACAAATGACAGGTTATAAAGTATTTTACAGGTTTTGTCTTATTTATACAACTAATATTCTTAAAATATTCTTTCTCTCTTCTTTATGGTTTTAGGGCTTATCATTTTCTAGAACAATAAAGCTTAGTTCTTTCTTTTACTTTTCAGTCATATTAGATGAGGGGGAAAATTGAAGAAGGAGAATCAGACATTTATGAGAATGTTTACTAACAAATATATAATAGACAGAGAAATCTTTGGAGTCTTTATTTAGCTATCTGCATTGATGATAATAGAAAATGGCAGGAAGATTTTAAGCAACATAGGCCAGGATATTGAAGCCAAGAAATAATGATAATGAAATGCTGTTACAAGCTCATATCTAATTGGGAAATCACACAATTTGGTCCAGAAACTTGGTTGCCAAACTGAGGCAACAAGCCAACAGGAAGACAGTTAAGTGAAATGAATCTATCTAAAAGATGTCAGTTACTTTTAGAAACAGAAAGTGAGAATGAATACAGGAAAAAAAAAGGTCTAGTTCAATAAAAATATGTCTAAAATCTGGGATATTTTGTGCCAGGGAAGGCATAATAATGTTAAAGTTAGTTAATGATCATTTCATTCAAATATTTAATTTTGAGGTTAAAAGATAGAAATAGATGTGTGTAGAAGTGAAATATATTAGTGTATATACTTTGTGGTTCAATTTATGATCTGTGTACAGAAAGTCAAATACCTAATGCCTTTTTGCTTCATTGTTTTATAGGCTCAAAAATATCTTCAATTCCTATTTATGTCTTACATTTTTCAAGGTATCACAATCAAAAGGGGGGGAGGGAAACAAAAAACAAAATATCAACAGTAGCAGCAATAACCAAAGCTTTAAATAATAAATTATGTTTTCTTTAATTTTCATAAGTCTGTTCATTTAATAATTTGTGCATCAAATTTTCTCATTATCACTGAATTTAGTTTTATTCTTCAGTATAGACTTTAAATATCATTTATACTTATGTATCATATATATGATATTTATATATCATATTTATAATGTCATTTATGTACACACTTTGGAAAGACGTGAACTAAAAAATAATAAATTATGTCTATATAATGTCTCAGCTTTTCGTTCTGATTATAGTCCAGGAAGAACCAAGAAGAGTCTATTCCTTTCTGTAGGCAACTGTATTCAGTGGCCAAACAAGCTTACCAAAGTGTATGGGCCAGAAGGAGTTGAAGAAGGAAGAGAAAAAAACCTTTTGAATCAGTTTTGGAGAAGAATATTCCAATATGCAACAATAAAAGTGTCTGTAGATGATAGGGAGTGTGGAAGGTCAGCTGAGTACCTTAACTATCAGTCCAACGCTGAAAGTAAACACCTAATTGTTAATAACCTAAGGAAATAATACAGATTATTTCCAAGGGCCACATGTTGTGGCTGCGGTCAGTTGGTCAGCCTGGAACAATAATATATAACTTTAAAAAGTATCACCAGTGGTAAGACATGACCTATATCCCTGAGTTGGGATAAGAGGTCTGATGTGGTCAATCTGCAAATATGTAGCCTACAAAGGGAATACCCAATGCCATGCAACCTCCCTCATTGAGAGACAACCTAGTAAACTTTTGGTGGAAAACAAGTCTGGCATCCAATGGTAGCTCAGTTGATGATAATGAATGTGACTCAAAGACCTGAGTAATAATGAATCTAGGTCATAATTGTAGCAATTTGAAGAACGCAGGGTTAATCAGCATCTTGGTTCCAGTCAGTCTCATGCAAAAATGGTCTTTTACCATATACATTTACATGAATGATGCAAACATTTTTATATGTAGCCATGATTTTCCCTCACATTTTATGGTCTTGAAGATTGATGTCTTTAATTTGTTAGTATTTTACTTTCCAAGTGGCAGACTAAACAGTGAAGCAATTGAAAACAATTTAATAATCTGTGAAAAAAATATAACAAGGTTCATCTATTTGAATGTTGGTCAGCTCTATGAGAATGGCATGAAGCTCTTCCCAATGAGTGGGGTAACACACCTGTCTTTGGTCTGCACAGCACACAAAGCAGCCCAGCAGCCATTTATCCTCAGCTTAGTCAAACCAACAGTAGAAGTCTCAGACGTTTAGGGAAACCTCTCTGAATCTAGGGACTCAATGAACTCACAGCTTTCCTTAAGCAGAGAAGTATGTGATAAGTTTTTCTAAGGGAATTGCTGCTACTTTTTCATAAAAAGACAAGATGCTATCGGTGCCAAGTGAGCTGCATTTTTAGATATGACATTTCTATTTGACAAGTGAGGTAATTTTCATGTCATTGAGTCTGAGTCCATGTGCCCAACAAAGGAAAGTTTTTCAAAACTGGTATCACTTACATTTTTGTCTGGGATGTGGTGAGGCTGTTGTTGTTTTTTTTTGTTTTGTTTTGTTTTCCGGTTAGAGTGGTGGCCAGCACAGTTGGCACAGCTCAACCAAACCAACAGGTGCTCTGGTAAAGGTAACCTTTGACAGATATTTCAATTAAAAAAATGAACAGCTATGGAGACTTGTAGCTTAAAGTAGTTATTAGAAATGCACAACTAAAAAAGTATCAGCACTTCTCTATTTGTGTTGTCCTTTATTTGAACTATTCCCTCTGGCATTTATGAATTTTCAGAATACAGACATGATAAACATTAAAATTAATTATACACCCAACAGTGAAAGTCATAGCAATAAGTACATTGAATTGCTTTGATATATCCCACCCACAAGACCACTTTAGTTTCCCTTCCCCTCTTTGATCATTACCCAAATTCTATCTATTAAATTCAGATACCACTTTCCCACACGGGATAGAATGGTAGCATTAGAGAATCATAAAAGTTTGTGTTTACTGCTTCCTGAAGATTCCCCTGAAACATTTGGCTGTGTACATATGGGCTTTGGGACAGAAAAAACTTGGTCCAAACTTCAAATTACCTTTCTTCGGAATTATCTCTGTTTAGAGTATAGGCATATCGAGGAATGAGGGCAAAGAGAGAGCACCACATTTCCAATTAGCAAGGTTTGTTTTTTGTTTGTTTTTTTTAGTTTGTTTTATTGTGTTAAAATGCATGTAAAATAAGATTTATCATCTTCAGCATGCAATGTTTTACATTGTCTTTTTGATTTAGAGTGACTTCTAGCATAGTTCAAATAAAAGTGCTTGTGATGTTTTTGATCTTTACAGAAATCTACATATTTACTGAAAACACATTTTAGTTCAGCTTTTGGATTCCATGACTCAACAGCTATAACAATCATATTGCTTTCATTCAAGCAATTGCCATGAAGATTGGTACTGCTTGTCATAATATCTTGTCTTCTTTCTGCCCAGAAGGGAATAAAAACAGCCAAACCACCATTCAAAAATCCCACTTCAGCCGGGCTCGGTGGCTCAGCTTGTAATCCCGCACCTTTGGGAGGCTGAGATGAGTGGATTGCCTGAGCCCGCGGGTTCGAGACCCGCCTGGGCAAGCGAGACCTCATCTCTACAATAAATCAAAAAATCAGCCGGGAGTGGTAGCGCGCATGTAGTTCCAGCTACTTGGAAGGCTGAGGCGGAAGGATCGCCGGAGCCCAGCAGGTTGAGGCTGCGGTGGCCGGAAGCGGCCACTGCACTCCAGTCTGGGTGACAGAGTGAGACTCCAACTCAAAAAAACAAAAACAAAAACAAACAAAAAAAAAATCCCACTTCATTCTTCTCATCCTCTACAATTTATTAACTGGTGGGAGAGTGGAAGGAGGTTTCCTTATCATCA
>CAUYQG010115829.1:0-12668 GCA_963574415.1 Tarsius wallacei | reverse complement strand
GTGATAGGTAGGGGTCCAGTTTCAATCTTCTGCATGTGGTCAGCCAGTTTTCCCAGCACCATTTACTGAATAGGTTTTCCTCTCCCCAGTAGTTGTTGTTGGAGGCTTTGTCAAAGATGAGTTGGTTGAGGAATTGAGGCTTTGCTTCTAGAATCTCTATCCTGTCCATTGGTCTATGTGCCTGTTTTTGTACCAATGCCATGCTGTTTTGATTACTGTAGCTTTATAGTAAAGTTTGAAGTCTGGAAGTGTGATACCTCCTGCTTTGTTTCTTTTGCTAAAGATTGTTTTGGCTATTCGTGGTCATTTATGTTTTCGTGTGAATTTCTGTATTGTTCTTTCCAGGTCGAGAAGAATGATGTTGGCAACTTAATGGGTATTGGCGTTGAATCTGTAGATTGCCTTTGGTAGGATGGACATCTTACCAATGTTGATTCTTCCTATCCATGAGCATGGAATATTTTTCCAGTTGTGTGTGTCTTCTTGAATTTCTTCGTGCAGTGTTTTGTAATTCTCGTTGTAAAGGTCTTTCACTTCTCTGGTTAGGAAGATGCCGTGGCATTTCTATTTTTTTTTTTTGTGGCTATTGTGAGTGGGCTTGTGCTTTTTATTTGGGTCTCTGCCTGCTTGTTGTTGGTATATAGGAATGCAACTGACTTTTGCACGTTTATTTTGTACTCTGAGACTTTGCCAAAGGCCATTATCAGTGTCAGCAGGTTTCTGACAGATTCTTTTGGATTTTCAAGGTATAGGGTCATATCATCAGCAAAGAGGGGTAACTTGACTTCCTCTTTTCCTATTTTGATACCCCTGATTTCCTTCTCTTGTCTAATTGCCTGAGCTAGGACTTCCAACACAATATTGAACAAGAGGGCTAAGAGTGGGCAGCCTTGTCTTGTTCCAGTTTTCAGGGGAATGTTTCCAGTTTCTGTCCATTTAGCAATATGTTAGCTGTGGGTATTTTGTAAATTATTAATACATGTTGCTATTGAATACTTCTCTTGTGGAGGTACACTTGATTCTAGCATTTAGTTATTGAGAATAGTAAATAAAAATGTATAACTATCACATGGCAATGTTAGTAATAAAACTTGGGTTGTTACCATAACACTATGCCATGAATGTTAGTATAGATTTTAATATTTTATGTGTGGCATTTATGTTGCTACCATGAAGTCAGAATTGCCAATTACAGCGCTTTTGACTGTTTGTAGCCTCAAGATGGTCCGCAGACTATCTATATCATAATCACTTCAGATGGGGTTTTAGAATCTGTGTTTGTATTTAAGTATTTTTGAGCACTTATTATATCCAGGTGTTGTGGCAGGCATTGAAGGATACATTAGAACAAAAATCAGATAGAGTCTCTGAACTTATGGAGCTTATGGTGTTGCCAGAAGAAACAGATATTAATCAGAGAATCACATGGTGATACTATGCAGGAAAGGTATGTGGTGCCATCCAACTGTGTATTCGGGGTATTTGTCTAATCTGGGAGATGCTTGAGTGACTTGAAGGTAAAGAAGGACTTGTAAGAGTGTTTTAAGCAGAGAAACACCCTGCATAAGAGACTGCTGGTGGGAAAGAACATGGCATGTAAAAGAACTGAAGGAAGGTGTGTGACTGGAGCACAGAAGGCTGGCAGAAATGTGTGGAGTGATAGGTAGAGGGCACATCATGCTGGGTTCCTTAGTAGTCCATAATAGCATTCCCTAGGAGAAGAGAAGCCATGAAGTGAGGGAGTGACCTAGCTTGAATAATTTCAGAAAGCTCCATGGGTCCAGAGTGTGGACAGAGAGCAGCTTGAGTATTTGAAGACTATTGGAAGGCTATCACAATAGTTCAGGGAAGGCCTGATGATAGCCTGGATCACAGTTGCTCTTTGGAGAGAGAGGAACATGGAGAGCTTTGAGAAGTGTTTCCAAGGTAAACTGAGAGTAACTGTTGCTGAATTTGGTTTAGAGGGCGAGAGACAGAGGAGAAAGATCAGGTTTTTGATTTGAGGACCGTGGAAAATAATAAAGTGACCATTTACTGGGATGAAGACTGGCAGAAAAGTGCGTTTCAGGGACTGGAATCAACTGTTCTGTTTTGAATTTGTTAAGCAGAGTCCTCAGGTAAAGCAGCTATGTGTGTCATTTTGGAGCTTGAGTGAACTGTCAGATTCTTCCTTTTGAAGTGAATAGAACTGCGTTTGTGTTTGCATATTACCTTTGGGTTTGAGGTTGCCTTAGAAATTAAAGACACACTGGGTGTGAGTGCTGTTCTGGATACATAGACAAAGGCCAGTGCTGGCAGTGGAGTCAGGAAGGTAGAGAGGGTAGGACTTCTTAAGAGGGTTTGGTGTTCTCTGAATTCTTGAATCCTTGTAGGTTTGCTCAAAAGCTGCTTCTGTCACCCAGTTTAGGGAAGCCGCGAAGTTGCAAGAGGTCCTGGACTCTGACAGTAGCCCAAGTCATTAAATGGCGTGTGTGTGTGTGTGTGTGTGTGTGTGTGTGTGTGTAGTGTAGTGGTGGGGGTTGGTGGTGATAAAGAAGGCAGGCAGGAAGGAAGAAAGGACACTGAGTTCAGGACCTTTCTGGATTTTTCTCCCATGTGTGTCATCCAGTCCACCGCACAATTTTGCAAGCTTGATGGGGGTTCTGTTTTTACAGATGAGAAAAGGGGGCTGGAAGTGATATGCACTAATGCCACACAACACAAAAGCGACAGAATTCTGTCACAGGCTTGGCTGGTGGTGTGGAAGCATTTCCTCATCAGGTTCTATGGCTTGCTGAAGGGAGTGTGCAGAGAGGGGGACTGTGACTGAGCCTTTTTGAGGAGGTGTGTCGTGCGCCTCTATCGCAGCACTCCTCAGGACTTCCGAAGTGCCCACTGGCGTTGTGAAACTCGGAGAGCGATGTGGGATGCGTTGTGGCCTGCATCCCTTGCCCCATCAGCGTGGCCACGGCCTCTGGAGCGCAGTGTGTAACACCTGTCTGTGGAGGCTCACTGACGAGAAGATGCCTTCCAGACGGAGGCCCGAGCCACTGCAGACTGGGTCAGGACTTCCACACACCGTTCAGCAGTCACAGGGGGTCACGTGGTGGTGCCTGGGGCTAGGGATGGAAAGCCTGTGGGTTCCCCTCGGAAACTGCCTTCGAAAGACTTTGCTGCTCTTCCTGGGGGCTTGCTTGCAGGCCTTCTGCTTTCCTGAATCTATGTGTATGCTTGTTCAGTGAGTGGGTGAGCTGAGAAAATTCTCTGCTGGAAATTATAGAATATTCAACTGAGTTCCTCCTTAGAATCTGAAATCTGGGGACAGTTGAGGACCCTGGCAGTAACTCAGTGATGAGTCCCCTTTTTCTCTTATGTCCTGAACCAATTGGCCCTTTGTCCTCGGGTTTACTGCTTCTGATTGCAAGATGGCTGTCTTAGTGTTAGGCTTCACAACCACATTTGAAGACAGGAGTAGGCGGTTGGGCGGGTTTGACTTAGCAGCGAAGACAGCTCAACTGGCTCTGTCCATTTTTAAATCCATAAAGGAAAATATTTCCTGGTAGTCTCCTCTTTTCTGTTTGAAATGGATTTTTTGGCTACTCATAGCTGCAAGGGCAGCTGGGAAAGACTTGTGTGGCATAGATGGATTCTGATCTGTTTTCTGGGGTAAGCACAGTGTTTTTTCTGTTGGTAAAAGGCGAGTTGGGGATTGGAAGGCTCTTGGGTGTGTCTGCCTTGGTTGTCTTAGGAGACTTCATTCAGCAAATGTGTGCTAATGAAGCCCCCATCTACCCGAGTCTCGCGAAGAGTTCAGTCCACATGCCAGTTCCTCTTGTGTTCACTCAAGGGTCAGCCTGGGACCTTGGCTCCTCCCGGCCTTGCCGCATCCACGTCCAGTCTGTCTGGAGGCCCAGTGGGTTCCTTTTCGCTACCCCACGAATGACTGTGTGTGTGTTTCTGACCCTGGCCCTGTTGTACCTCCCTCCCTCTCTCTTCTCTCCCGTTTTTCTTATCAGCACCTTCTTACTGGTGGCAGTTCAGTCTCATCTCGAGGTATCCAGCATTTTGTTTTTCTCTTTTGGTGTATAGGTTTGTGGTTCAACACGTGCACATTCGTGTAACCACCTCTGTAATTCTATGTGGAACAAACCCATAAAAATGCTCTTGTGTTACTCCTTTATAGTCAAAGCCTCTCCCGTTTGTAACTCCCAGCCCACCCTGGCTGTCGCCGAGCTAGTCACCTTTCCTCTGTTTTTGTCTTTTTTGATATGTCAAGTACATTGGAATCAAACTTATGCAGTCTTTTGAGACCGGCTTCTTTCACTCAAGTAATAAGCCTTTGAGATTCGTTCAAAGTACATGTATGAATAATTTACTTCTTTTTATTGATGGGTGGTATTCTACAGTGTGGATGGACACACCACAGTTTGTTTGCCCATTTAATTGTTGAAGGGCATGTGGCTTGTCTCCAGGTTTTGCCTATTATGAGTAAAGCTGCTGTAAACATTTGTGTGTAGGCTTTTTCCCTGGTTTAAAAATTTTGGCAAAATATAATTAATACAGATTCTACAATCTCAGCCATTTCAAAGTTTACAGTTCTGCGCTGTCAAATACATTGATATTGTTAGCAACCACCACCACCATCCATTTTAGAACTCTTTTTATTTTGTAAATTTGAACCTCTGTACCCTTTAAATAGTAACTTCTCATCACTACTATTTCTAGCCCCTGGCCACTATCATTTGACTTTCTGTCTCTAGAGTTTGGCCTTTTAAAGTACCTCGTGCAAGTGGAAAATACAGTATTTGCCTTTTTGTAATTGGCTTGTATACATGTTTCCTGTGTGCACATAAATCTTCATTTCTCTGAGATAAATGCCTACGAGTGCAATTGTTGGATTCTGTGATAGTTACGTGTTAGTTTTTAAAGAAACCACAAAACTTTTCCAAAATGGAAAAGTTTACACCATTTTATATTGTCTCTAGGAGTATGATAAGTCCAGCCATCTACAGAGTTAAATTTCTGGGGATCTGACTCTAGTCACTGTTAGACTAGGTGTTTACCCTTAGAGTAGTCATCATTGGCTGATTTGGAAAATAATGGTTAGCAGTAAGTACCACTCCTTTATTCATTCCTGTGGATTAGGGTGGATATGGAGAGAATATTGAACTCTCACTCACAAAAGTTGGGCTGGGTAGAAAATTTAGTAAGTGTCTGCTGCAGAAGTGGCTTTGAATTCTGTGTGTATACCAGAATAAGCTGAGGAGTGCTTCATAATACAGATTCATGGGTTTCATATAGACCTATTAAATTGAAATCTGTATTTTTAACAAGAGCTCAAGAGAGCTTTAAATAGTCATGCTTCTCTCAGTTGAGGACCATTGTACTGTAAGATCTGTGCTTTTTCTGACCTTTAAAAGTTTTAGAAGCATATACTGTGCTACACAAATGAAAAGCTTCCTATGCTCTTACATTTTTCTTTGGCCCTGCATTTATTTTTGTGTCCCCACTCTGATATTTAATTCTTTTTTTTTTGAGTTGGAGTCTCACTCCATCGCCCAGGCTGGAGAGCAATGGTACGATCATGCCCAGCCCAACGTCGACCCGCTGGGCTCTGGCAATCCTTCCGCCTCAGTCTTCCAAGTAGCCGGAACTACAGAAACGCGCTACCACACCCGGCTAAATTTTTTTTTTTTTTTTGAGTTGGGGTCTCACTCTGTTGCCCAAGATGGAGTGCAGTGACACGATCATAGCTCACCGCAGCCTTGACCTTCTGGGCTCAGGTGATCCTTCTGTCTCAGCTTCCCAGGTAACTGGGACTACAGTCACATGCCACCAAGCCAGAATTTTTTTTTTTAAAGATATGAAGTCTGGTTATGTTGACAGGTCTAATCTTGAACTCCTGGCCTCAAGCAACCCTCCCATCTGGCCCTCCCAAAGTGCTGGGATTACAGGTGTGAGTCACTGCGCCTGGTCATTTGTTGTCTTTTTAAAAAAGATACCCATTCCAACTGTAATAAGATAATATCTCATTGTGGCTTTGATTTGCATTTCTCTGATGATTAATGATGCTGAACATTTTTTCATATACCTGTTGATGATTTGTATGTCTTCTTCTGAAAAATGTCTACTGATATCTGTAGCATAGGTTTCTTATTCTAAATTGGACTGCATGCTATTCAGGCCTACTTCACAGTTGTAACCCTGGAATTTTTTTCTCACTGGATTTATGAGTTGTCTATTATTTCTTGTTTCCATGTTTTTTTCTTTCTTGAATTTACCCTGGTTTTTTTGTTGTTGTTGTTTTGTTTTTTAGAGTACATGTTTAAGTGACATACTAAGAAAGGGTGGGCAGGAGTCTTTTACTTCTGAAAATAACCTTTTGTGTTATTGATGATTTGGCCAGATTTTACATTCTAAAATCAGAATAATTTTCCTTCAGAATTTTATTAAAGTGTTGTTCTAGCTTCCCGTGTTGTTAATGAGAAATCTGCTATTTGTTTCTTTATGGGTAATCTACTTTCTCTTTTTTTTCTGGAAGCAATTGCAATTTTCTTTTTATTCCTGATAGTGTAGAATCATATAATGTCTAGGTATGTCCCCCGTCCCAACTTTGATTTTAGTAAGGTTTTACAATCTTCTTTGAAGTATCTCTTTTCTCTCTGGGGTTAATTCTGCTTGTTTATCTTGGCCTTTCTCTGTATATGCTATTTTTCTTCATATTTCTGGTGATCCTTGATTGTCTCTTTATATTTAAAAATGAAAGAATAGGTAGTTGACACAGGTTCCTCTACTTTATGCATGTAGATCCATTTTCTCATTGAATCCTTCCTCAAAATAGGGAATCTGACTACAGCATCTGTATAACTGGTCAGGGCTTGTGACTAGCAATCTTCTCTTTTAGACTTGGGTTAGAGAAGCTACCTTTAGGCTGGAGGTCCCCCAGATGCCAAATTAAGACGAATTTTCATTTGCTCTGTGGTACCAGCACCTATACTACCCTTTAGTTTTCTTTGGGCAGTTTATTGGATTCCTATTGAGTCCTCCAGTTTTCTTTTCTTTTTCTTTTGGCTAGGAGGTAAAGATTGGGTTAACTATACTAAAAATGAGGATGATGAGTTGGGGGATTGTGGGAGGCCAATGAGGACATTTGTTTCATAGGCAGGATTCCAATTCACTCCCTGGTTTTCAGATCCCCTTCTTATTTTGATCTTCAGTATTTGCCAGCTCTGAAACAGGAGCCTCTCTAGGATTTTTCCAGGCACATTGGCTTGTTCCATTCTATTTAATCAGTTGACACACTTCCAATATTCTAGAAATTTGTTAAGCCAATTTTCTTCACTGTTAAGGTCTTACTTTTTTATTACCATTTTAATGGGGTGTCAAAAGGGAGGGAGATAAGCATATATCTTTAGTCAGACATCTTCAATTAGAACTCTCTTATCTTTATAATGGTTTCATGGTAGACCTTTGTGTGGATGTAATATAGTTTATTAAATGCCCAAGTGATGGACATTTGGGTTCTTTCCAGTTTTTTACTATTCAAGCAATGATGCAGTGGACATCCTTTGCACATAAATCTTTGGGCACCTGTGCAAGTATTTCTGTAGGATAAATTTGTAGAAATAAAATTGGTAGATGTTGTCAAACCACTCTCTTAAAACATTGATACATTTCACACTCAAAGCAGCAATAAATGGGAAAATCTTCCTCCATACACCTTCACAACACTTTATCACTAATCTTTTCCATCTTTGCCAATTATATGAGCAAAAATTGACTCTCTCATAGTTTTAATTTGTTTTTCTTTTCTTTTCTTTCTTTTTTTTTTTTTTTTTTGTCAGAGTCTCACTCTGTTGCCCAGGCTCGAGTGCAGTGGCACACTCACGGCCACCCCAGCGTTGACCTGCTGGGCTCAGGTGATCCTTCCACCTCAGCCTTCCAAGTAGCTGGCACTACAGGCATGCACCACCATGCCCAGCTAATTTTTTGATTTTTATTGTAGAGATGAGGTCTTGCCTAGTTGCCCAGGCTGGTCTCAAACCCATGGGCTCAGTCAATCCTCTCACCTCGGCCTCCCAAAGTGCTGGGATTATAGGTGTGAACCACCGCGCCCAGCCTAATTTGTATTTCTTAATTATGAGTGAGGTTGAACATTTTCTCAGATCTATTGGTCATGCCCCAATTTCTTCTGTGAGTTGTCTGTTGATGACTATTACCCATATTGTTTGTCTTTCCCCAATAGACTTGTAGGAGCTCTTTTTATATTATGTATCATAATTCTGAATCTGCATTTACATAATTAATGAGTTTGGAATATGTGGAGTAAAACAAAATTGGGCAGGCTTCTTTACTACAGGATTTTTAAAAAGTCTAATGTGATAATGTACATTGTGAAGAAGTAAATTTAATATGTGACATTTCTCAAGCTAATCTGACAATAGAACTATTTTTTTTCTTGGAGTATCTTGAAGAATTAATTCTGAGGGACAAGTTTGGAAACTGTTGTCTTATCTAGTGATTAAGCACATGAGAATGAAGACAATTTCCATCTCACTGACCATTTTATATTCAGCAGTACCTGGCATGTCATAAATGCTCAGTAAATATTTGCTGAATAAATGTGTTAATGCCTAATAAAGTAGCATTTTTCACCTACTAGTAGGTACTCTGATAGATGCTGTTCCAGATGTAGAATTACTGAATTTCATCTAGTCTGAAACATCATTGGCATAAAGTGTACCCATATTTTATGCACTACTAAGAAAAAACAAAATACTGCCAGTTAAGTTATAATACAAGAAAATTTTAGCATTTAGGATTTGTATGTTACAATTATTGAAGACTCTTTTTATAAAAGACTTATTTAGAAATGGATTTTTATAACATCACTTATTGCATTACAAAGAACATTGAAATAAAGTAAATAAATTGGTTCAAGTATTTTAAAGTCATATTCACATTTGGAATCTTGACTCTTCTGAATTACTTTTTTACTCAATCAGCATGTTCTGGGTTTCCTATATAAGATTATCCTCTTTATCATTAAGAACACTAATGATTTCTGGGGTGCGGGGGAAGTGTTCTACTATTGTTTTCTTCCAAGTTGCTGAAACCTATTCTGTGAGGTTTCTTTTCTTTTTTATCTTATTTTATTTTTGAGTCAGAGTCTCACTCCATCGCCCAGGCTAGAGTGCAGTGGCACACTCATGGCCACCGCAGCCTCGACCTGCTAGACTCAGGAGATCCTTCCATCTCAGCCTTCCAAGTAGCTGGAACTACAAACACATGCCACCACACCTGGCTTATTTCTTGATTTATCGTAGAGACAAGTCGCCCAGGCTGTTCTCGAACCCCTGAGCTCAGGCAATCTTCTCACCTCGGCCTCCCAAAGTGCTGGGATTACAGCCTTGAGCCACCGTGACCGGCCAATTATTCTGTTTCATTACTGGTGCTTTTTTGATCTTACCAGAAGGTGTCAGGCAATGTCCATTAATTGTAAGATGTATCCCAATTTCAGAAATGTTAAAAACATGAATATGCATCTTTGAATCAATGGAATATGCTATTAGAAGTTATCATTGTGCTCTTCCTGAATTCTGCATTTTTCTTTAACCAAATTCAATTGTCTGTTTTCCTTCATAACCCAGCTTCTCAGAAGTCTGTATTTACTCTCTTTTCTTCCTATCCATTCACTTCTTAATTGCATTCTGATTCCCCATATCTCCAGTGGTAGTCTGCTTTCAGTCGTTATACACATTCATTCAACAACCTGCTCATTGTCTATCTGGGAAGACAAATCACGGAATTTTAGAGTTAGATGATCTCTTGTCTGCCCTCTTTTATTGACAGCCCATCACATGTTTGATTATTATCTGTGCCCTTTTCTCATCTGCCCCATTTTAGATTCATTTTATTCATGTTCAATAGTTATAGCTTCTTCAGCCAGTCCTCATATGACAAGGTTTCGTGAAAAATCCCCATCTTAGTTGCCTTAACCTGAACTTGCACGGTAGTCTGAGGTGGCTCCCCTCAGATGTGAAGCCCCAAGTGAAAGGCATGACACCCCACTCCCCCAGTGAAATAACCTGGAACCACCACGACTTAGCAGTCCTTTTACTATAACTAGGCAGCTTTTTCTTCTATTCCTCATAAATGCTCCTTTAAACCTTCTTTTCCTCTCTTAGGCTGCCTGCTCCATTTTCGTTCCCTCCCATTCTGAAGATGTCCTTTCCTCCCCATCATGAAGAAAACTGAAGCCAAATACCAGCTCCCCTATCACACAATTTAGTTAACATTTGTGCTCAACTTTTCTTGTTTCCCTCCCTCTGTGAAAGGATAATCCTTCTACCTGTGCTGAGTCCTATATCCTCCCATCTCTACAGACCTGGATAGGTTATTATTATCCCTTCTCTTTCTTATCTCTTCAACCTTTCTATCTGCATCACAGATTCTTGCCCTTAGCCAGTAAACATACTAAACATCTACTGTTTTGTGAGAAGAAAGTATACTTCATTTATTCTATATCCACCTTTAGTTAAATTTATTTTCTTCCTTTTTTGTAGATAAACTTCATTAAAAATTTTAATTAATATTTTTAAAATTCAAAGTTATAAAAGGGCATGCTAGGAAGAATTTCCCTCCCATTCTTATTCTAGTGGCAACCAGGATTTTCAGTTTCTTGATTATCTTTTTGCAGCCTAGTTCTAATGCCCTCTGGCATCCGTTGTGTATAATGAATAAACTTATCTCCCCTGCATCTAGAATGATATTGGTTATGTACAGTTCTTGGAGGAATTGAAAAAGCAGTCACACAAGTAATCTTCTATAGGGCTTTATTCCCTGTAAACCCTTGTTGAGAAAAACTGTAGAGATAAACTATGCATATAGAAGCAATTGGGCATGTACGAAGGGGGAACCAAAAAAACCCCCGGAATTTATTTATAAAAAATTGTGTATTTATTCCTATATGTTTCAACTTCAGTCATCTTCAAAGTACTCTCCGTTTCATGCACTATACCTATCAAGACGCTTTTCCTGCTCAAAACAGTTTTTGATTGAATTCGTCAATTTTGATGCCTTTTAGGGCTTCTGCTGGTTTTTTTGGTTCCACTTCTTCCACATTGGCAAAATGCTTCCCTTTCAGGACTTTTCATAGGGGAGGGGGGAGTTGCTTGGGACGAAATCAGGTGAACAGGGAGGGTGGGGTATGGGGGTAATGCCGTTTTTGGTCAAAAACTGCTGAACACCCAGCGCTGTGTGGGCAAGTTGTTCGTGTAAACCATTCATTGTGAAATGGGCAAACGTGTTGAAAGAATCTCCAAAAAAATTAACTGAAGCAGAACGCAGCCTCTCACAACAATGCTACTTGGTACACTGATGCCAATGGGTTCCTAAACACTTACCTAGCAGGGGAAGCCTGTACTACAAGGGGTCCACCCTCCAAAGAAAGAAGATAATTCTGGGTTTTCTTGGGCCCCTTTTATATATACAATTTTTCCTCTTTTTTAGAGAAATGGTACATTTCTTTCTTTTTTTTTTCTAGACTATAGTTTGACATTAAATTCTTTTTTTTTTTTTTGATTAAGAGTCTCACTCTGTCACCCAGGCTAGAGTGCCCCAGTGGCAGACTCACAGCCACAGCAGCCTTGACCTGCTGGGCTTAGGCAGTCATTCCACCTCAGCCTTCAAAGTAACTGGAACTACAGGCACGGCCATTATGCCCAGCTGATTTTTTTATTTATTGTGAAAATGAGGGCTCGCCAAGTTGCCCAGGTTGGTCTTGAAATCTTGGACTCGCCTCTGCCTCCCCAAGTGCTGGGATTACAGGTGTGATCCACTGTACCTGAATTGAGAAATGGTATATTTCTTACATGTTGTCTTACATCTCTTTTCACTTAACAATATGTATTGGAAATCTATATATTTATATTTATATCTCTATTAATTGGATATATATATCTCATATCTCTCTAAGACTAAAGAACTCCTTCATTTAAAAAAAAATTTCATCTGTATCTTTTAAAAAAACCCATGGCTTTATTGCACTATAATTCACATACCACACAATTCACCTATTTAAGTGCACAATTTACTAGTTTTTAGTATATTCACAAAGTTATGCAACCAACACAACAATCCATTTAATTTAATTTATTTTATTTTGCTGTTTTTTTTTTTCTTTTTTAGAGATGGGGTCTCACTATGTTGTCCAGGTTAGCCTCAACCCCTGGGCTTAAGCAATCCTCCCCCTCAGACTCCCAAGTAGTTGAGACTACCAACAAGTGCCACCGCACCCACCACAACGATACATTTTAAAACATTTTTATCACCTCAAAAAGAAACCTGCACCCATTAGCAATCACTCCCATTTCCTTCCAGCTCTCTCAAACCCTGGTAGCCACTAATCTACTGTCTCTATATATTTGCTTATTCTGGATATATCATAGAAATGGAATCATACAATATGTGATCTTTTGTGACCGGCTTCTTTCACTTAGCGTACAGTTTTCAAGGTTCATGTTGTGGCCTGTATGAGTACTTCATTTCTTTTTTTGTCTAAATGGAATCAGTAAACATTTCTTTATGTTAAATAATATTTGGTGATATGGACATCCCACATTTTATTTATCTATTCATCAATTCATCAGTTTGAATTATTTCCACTTTTGACTATTATGAATAATGCT
>CAUYQG010115827.1:0-47787 GCA_963574415.1 Tarsius wallacei | reverse complement strand
GGAGGCTGAGGTGAGTGGATTGCCTGAGCCCGCAGGTTCAAGACCCGCCTGGGCAACTTGGCGAGACCTCATCTCTACAACAAATCAAAAAATTAGCTGGGTGTGGTAGTGCATGCCTGTAGTTCCAGCTACTTGGAAGGCTGAGGCAGAAGGATCACTGGAGCCCAGCAGGTCGAGGCTGCAGTGGCTGGGAGCGGCCCGTGCACCCCAGTCTGGGTGACTGAGTGAGACTCCAACTCAAAAATAAATAAATAAAGTACCAATCCTCTGGGAAAACAAACCCCGCCCCCCCCCCCAAAAAAAGTTTTTTTGTTTCACTGATTTTTTTTTTCTATGATATTTTGGTCTCCTATGTCCCATATTAGGGCTTTAATTTTGGTGATCTGGATTCCTCTTCTGAAGTTAGGGTTTTGGTGATTCTGCCTTTCCAGCTCCCTTAGGTGATTTATTAGTCTTTTGACTTGTGATCTTTCTATTTTGTTGATGTGCATTTGTAGAGATATAAATTCCCCTCTCAGTACTGTTTTCATGGCATCCCAGAGCTTTTGGTGAAATGTCTTTGTTTTCATTTGTTTCCAAGAAACTTTCAACTTCATTTTGATTTCTGTGTTGACCCAGGAGTGGTTCAGCATTGTGCTGTTTAGTTTCCATGTCTTTGTGTATTTTGGAGGGGTTTTGTTTGTGGCGATACTTATTTTTTTTCCACGGTGGTCTGAGAAGGTGCATGGTAGTTTTTTAATCTTATGGAATTTGTTTATGCTTGATTTATGGCCAAGAATGTGGTTGATCTTGGAGTATGTTCCGTGTGTTGATGAGTAGAATGTATATTCTGTGTTGTCGGAGGAGTGTTCTGTAGGAATCTATTAAGTCCATTTGGTCAAGCATCAAGTTAAGGTTCTGGATCTCCTTATTGATTTTTTTTCCCTTGATGATCTATCTATGGTTGTTAGTGGGATATTTAAGGCCCCAATTATGATAGTATTAGAGTTAGTATCTTTTTTTCAGTGTACTTAATAGTTGCTTTATAAACCCTGGTGCTCCTGGGTGTTGGGTGCATATATATTTAGAACAGATATTTTTTGTTGACAAATTGAGCCTCTGATCACTATGTAATGTCCTTGCGTATCTTTTTAAATTTATTATAGCTTAAAGGTGGTTTTGTCTGACATTAAAATCATGACTCCTGCCCTCCTTTGCTTTCTACTTGCCTAAAAGTTTGTTCTTCATCCTTTAACTTTGAGTCTGTGGAAATCTTTTGTAGTGAGATACTTTTCCTGGAGGCAGCATATTGCTGGGTTGTGTTTCTTTTTCATCCAGTTTGCCATTCTATATCTTTTCAGTGGTGCATTTAATACATTGACATTCAGGCTGATTATTCAAACGTGAAAATTTATCCCTGTCCTGAGACTCTTACAAGGCTGTTTTGTTGTCTTCTAACTTTTGGGTTGGTATATGTGTGTGTTTTCAATTTTGCTGTCTCAAGTTGTGTTGATTCTATGTTTTCCTGCATTCTTGGGAAGTGGAGGGTAGTTCTTTCTTTCTTTTTTTCTTCTGTGCTTAATACCTTGTTGAACATCTTCTGTAGAGTGGTCTGGAAGCTGCATAATCTTTTAGGGAATGGATACCTAGGAAAGATTTTGATTCTCCATTGCTAATGAAGCTGAGCTCGGCTGGGTGGGAAATTCTTGGTTGAAATTGTTTCTCTTTGAGGAATTTGAAAATTGAACTCCAGTCCCTTCTAGCTTGTAGTAGTTCTGCTGCTAAGTCTGCTACTATTCTGATTGGTCTTCCCTGGTAGGTAGCCTGTCTTTAGGATTTTTCCTTTTATACCTACTTTGTGTAGGTGAATTACTATATCTAAGGGTTGGGCTTCTCATTCAATATCTTGCAGGAGTTCTCTAAATATCTTGTGTTTGAATGGTTGAATCTATAGTGAGATGGGGAAAGTTTTCTTAGATAACTTCCTGGAAAACTTGTTCCAAGGTGTTTTCTGTTTCCCATTCTTCTTCTGGGATACTGATCAGGCATAAGTTTGGCCTCTTTATATAAATGCCATCTCTTGGAGGCTTTCTTTCTGCTTGGTTGATTCTGCTTTCCATGCTTGTCTTGTTATTTATTTCCTGGATGAATTTTTTTTTTTTTTTTTTTTTTTTTTTTTGAGTTGGAGTCTCACTCTGTAGCCCAGGCTGGAGTGCAGTGGCATGCTCACAGCCACCCCAACATTGACCTGCTGGGCTCCTGCAATCCTTCCACCTCAGCTTTCCAAGTAACCAGAACTACAGGCATGTGCTACCACACCTGGCTAGTCTTCTGATTTATTGTAGAGATGAGGTCTCACTAAGTTGCCCAGGCTGTTCTCAAACTCCTGGGCTCAGGCAATCTACTCACCTCAGCCTCCCAAAGTTCTGGGATTACAGGATTGAGCCACCATGCCTGGTCCTGGATGAATTTTTTTTTATGGTGAAAATCTCTGTTACAAGTTCTTTCAGTGTTACATCTTGTCTTCCTTGAGTCTTATTCACTCTTTCCATCCATTCCCTAATCCCTGTTTTATTCTGGGGCCAATCATTGATGATTTCCATTGTTTTGATTCTGAGGTTTGATTTTTCAGGTGTTTCTTCTTTGGTACACTGGGAATTAGTTGTGTTTTTCCAGTAATTTTTCCTCATTTGTGACAGATTTCTTTCTTTTCTTTTTAATTGTTATTCAGTGGTAATGGGTAGGGCTTTAACTTCTGTTTTTTGCTCAGCCCATCACTTGTGCCCTGATCAGAGCCTCTGAATTTGTTCTGTTTTGATACAGGTCTGGGGTGGGAAGCTTTGTTGTTTCTTATAGTTTTGAGAGTTGAATAAGGTGGAGGGTGGGGAGCTAGGTTTCAGAAAGCACTTGCAAGTTACAGTGTTCACTAACTGGTGTATGGGACTCCTGAGACCCACTCCCCACCACCACTCTGTATGATGATGCAGTGGGTATGTGTGTGTACCCCCTGAGTCTAAGATAAAGTAACAGTAATGAAGAGAAGAGAGAAAAGTAGAATGAAATAGAACAGATAAAATAATTAAAAAATAAGAAATAAAATAAACCACAGAAAAACAAAAACAAAAAAAGACACAAAGAAAACAAAACAAACACACACAAAAACAGGAAAACTGAACACACACACACACACACACACACACAACAAAAAAAGAAAGGAAGGAGAAAAGTGGGGGAGAGATGAATGCACATTCACACACACTAAACCAAAATAAAAGAACAAATTCCAAAAAAATGGGAGGTATGCAAATCGAACCCTCACACACACATTCACACACACACACCACCAAAACAAATACCAAAAAAGAAAAAAAAAAGAATTATAAAAGAATTTCTGGGCACTAACCGCCCTCTTGTGGCAGGTTCTGTAATTATTTTTCTTAGCTGCTCACAGGTAAGCCCACCTTTCATCTCCTGTGGGGCTGTGGGCTGCTTCACAATCTCCCACCCGGGACCCAGGTGGGGAGGAGGGGACAGTGGCGGTGGGTAGGGCATCAGTCCTCCCCTTCCACTCTTGCAAGGTCAGGAGGATCCCCTCCGGTTGGGAGGAGTGGGATTGTGTCTTTTCCAGATCCCTTCCACAGGCAGGCTTATCCTAGAGTTCTCCTAGTGTGGCTTCCATCCAGGGTTCCATCTACCTGGGTTCATTCCTCTCAGCTGTGCCCTAGCCATGTGAGTCTGATGTTCAGAGAACTGCTGGGGAGGAGAAAGTTGGGTCAGCCCAGGACTCACCGCTGATCTCTTGGGGGCGTCTTCCTTGTCTTTTTCTGGTTGCACTCTTTGTCCCATGGCTGGATCGGGATGGGGGTGGGGCGCCTGAAACTGCACTCATCCTGTCCCTCGAAGTTTGTGCTTTTGAGATATTCCCTCTGGGTCATGATCAACCCCTGAGTAGTTAATCTGCTGGTCACAGAGAGTGGATCTGTTGTTCCATGGTGAGCAAGCCAGAGCACTTCCTTGCCCAGTTCTCAAGATGGTGGTGGGATGCCTCTGGCTCCCTCACTGTGCTCCTTCCGCAGCCCTCACTGCCAATGTCCAGCCTGGCCCTGGAGTGGTGGGGCAGTCTGGCAACAGTTGTCGCTCCCAGCAGCTTCTCTCCAGGAAAAATTTTTTGAATTTAGAAAATGGCACTCAGCTTCTGCATCCTGGGAGGCAGTAGGGTCCAAGCAGAGCAGCTCCAAAATGGATTCTTAAAAAATGTGTAAGTGTTCTACATGAGAACAGGAAAGGGGAAACAGAAGAATGAAAAACAGAGAAAACAAACAAAAAATAAAAGATAAAATTGCAGATTTAAATTCCAACATCTGAGTACATGAACTAAAAGTCATCTAAAAATACAATTGTAAGACAGAGATTGGTAGGATGAATTGAGAAGAAAAAAATGGGAAGGGGTGACATGATCTAGTTCTGTGCTGTCTACACACTCACTTCAAATATAATTACAATGTTATATTTAAAATAAAGGTAAGTGGTGGACAAAACACTAATAAAGAGAAAGCTGGAGTGACTACATTAATATCAGACAAAATAGGTTACAGAACAACAACAACAAAGTACCAGAGACAAAAAAGCACATTGCATAATTACAAAAGGGTGAATTCACTAAGAGGATGTAACAATCTTAAATGTGTATGCACCAAAAAAACAGAGCTGCAAACTGCATAAAGCCAAAACTATCAGAGCCGAGTGGAGAAATGAAAAATCCACAAGTATAGTTGGAGACTTCAAAAACCCTTCTTTTACTAATTGAAAGAGCCATGAGACAAAATTTTGACACTGATCTGAAAGAACTGAACAACACCTTCAACTAATGGAACCAAAGTGACATTTATAACACCCAACCCAAAGACAACAGAATATTAATAAATTTGAAAGAATTAAGGTCATGCCATTTTTTATTCTTCTATAATCATGAAATAAAAGAACTTAATAAAAGAAATATAACAGAAAAATCCAAGTACTTAAAAAGTAAACAACATATTTCCAAATGATCCACAACTCAAACAGAAAGTTTCAAAACAAATTTAATTTAAAAATATATTGAATTGTAATGAAATAAAAATTAGGCATATCAAAATATGCAGGATACAGCTAAAGCAGTTCTGTAAAGGAAATCTATAGCACTAAGTGTTTATATTATCAAAGAAAAAATGTATCAAATAAATAATCTGAAATTCCACATCAAGAAACTAGAAAAAGAAAAATCCCAAACAAATGGAAGGAAGAAAATAATAAAGATAAAGTCAGAAATCAATAAAATTTAAAATAGAACACTAAAATCTAACAAGAGAGAAAATTCATCAACTCTAAAGCAAATACTTTAGAAAGATTAATAAAGTTGATAAATCTTCAGCCAGACTGATAAATCAAAATAGAGAAAGATACATATTATCAATACTAAGACTAAAAGAGGGGATATCACTACCGACCCCACAAACATTAAAATGATAAGAAAATACTACATATAACTCTGTACACAAAAATTTGACAATGGAGATGAAATTGACTCCTCAAAAATAACACACTACCAAAAATTAACCAAGATCAAATAGATAATAGGTATGGGGCTATAATATTAGGGAAATTGAATTTATAATAAAAAGAAAATTTTAGGCCAATATCCTTCTTCAACAGAGATGAAATAAAAAATTATCATCAACATATTATCATGACCAAATTGGGTTTATATCAGGAATGCAAGACAGGTTTAATATTTAATAATCAGTCAATGCAATCCATCACTGTCAGGAGCTCAACGTATTTGAGAGCACCCTAAGCTGTCAGGTGTCAAAGAAGCCAATTCAAGCAACAATTCAAAAATAAAAGAATTAAACCTTTAAGCACTTACTGTGATAGTAGGAGCAAGAGTTAAAACTAGAGAATGTGTCAACTGTCCTGTGTTTCATTTCTCCCATGAACTGGTGCACCAGGCAAGGGTGAGATGGATTAGCATAGAGTGCTGATGTGAGGGTCATTTCACTGGTGAGAAAGTCTCAAATAAAATGATCTGGCTTTTCTTGTGAGCCCTAAGGTTGAGAAGAGGTGAGATAGAAGGACTAGGAATGGAAGAGTACTGGGTACTCAGTAAGAGCAGGGAAAAGTGTTTTCAAGTTTTCTTCTTCCTTCCTCCATAAAGAGGCTCTACGGAGGACCCTGGAGAGGACCTTAACTTAAAGCCTCAAATAAAGAGACTAAGGAATGAAGACATCTGTGCTGGGAGTGTAAATATGTGAAAGACAATGATCAACTAGGGAGGCCTGGGTTATTGCCTGCAGCTCCCTTCAGAGACTGCAATGCATTGGCAATTCACCTGTCTGATGTGGGGAAAACAGTTTTCTTCTGTGAAACTTGTCAGGTTAAACTTTTGTAATTGTCCATGGTCAGGCCTGAAAAAATCACAGATAGGTTTTTAACCAAGAGCTAGACTCCTTAACTGTGTTAACAATTCAGAAAAAAAAAAGAAAGGAAGAAAAAAGATGTGATTATGCCAACTGATGCAGGAAAAAAATTTTTGACATATTTTTATTCATAGTAAAAGCTCTCAGCAAATAAAAAATAGAACAGAATTTCCCCAATCTAACAAAGAGTTGATATTAATCTGGAACTAACATCATACTTAACAGTGAATAGCTAATTACTTTCTCCTGAAGATCAACTATAAGGCAAGGTTGTCTGCTTTTACTACATCTATTCATCATTGTACTGAAAACCTTAGCCAGTGTAATAATACAGGAAAATAAAATAAAAGACATACGGATCAGAAAGGAAGAAATACAAGTGTCCCTATTTTCAGATGACATGATTTTCTACATAGAAAACCCCAATAATCTACAAAAACTTCATAGAGCTAAAAAGGGAGTTATGAAGTTCACAAGATACAAGATCAACACATAATATTTAACCATATTTTTGTATACTAGCAATGAAACACTAAAATATAAAATTAACAGCATCATGCTGATTACAATCACTCCCAAAATGGACTTAGCCATAAATGCAATAAAACTTGTATAGAATCTGCATGCCAGAACTGCAAAATGCAGGTTAAAGAAGTCAAAGATCTAATTAAGTGGAGAGATATACTGTGTTCAGAGTTTGGGAGACTCAAAATAGTATAGATATTCATTTTTCTGAAATCGATCTGCAGGTTTAAAGAAGTTTCTATCAAAATCCCAAATGATTCTTTGTAGATGTAGACAGGCTAATGTTAAATTTTATATAAAAAGGCAAAGGAACTATAATAACCAAAACAATTTAAAAAATAAGAGTAAGGGAAGAGAAATTATATGACCTGATTTAGACTTATGTAGATACAATAATCAAGACGGTGTGGTATTGACAAAAGTACAGACACATAGATCAATGAAGCAAAATATAGAGCCCCAAGACAGATCTACATAAGTATAGCCAATTTTTGACAACATGCAAATACATTTCAATGGATAAAGGATAGTTTATTCAGCAAATGTTATTGAAACAAATATTTATAGGCAAAACAATAAACCTCAACCTAGACTTCAAATGTTATACAAAAATTAACCCAGAATGGATCATGTACATAATTGTAAAACATAAAATATAAAAAATAACATATAAAATTTTTAAAAGAAAACACTGAAGAACATCTTCATGGCAAAGGATTAAGCAAAGAGTTCTTAGACATGACACCAAAGAATGATATATAAAGAAAGAAGTTAATATATTGAACTTTATTAAAATAAAAAATGTTTGAAATACCCTGATAAAATATTTGCAAATCACATAGCCAACAAAGATATTCAGAATGCATAAGAAATTTCTAAACTCAACAGTAAAAAAAAATCCAATTAGAAAATGGGCAACAAACTTGAACAGACAGTTCACCAATAAGAATATATGGATGGCAAATATAAACATGAAAGAATGTTCAGCCATTAGGAAAATGCAAACTAAATTTCTAATAGTGTATTACTACACATCTATTAGTATGACTAAAATAAAAAAAATTGATAATACTGATGATAAAGATATTAATAACTACCATATGCTGGCAGAGTAACTGAATTTTTCATATATTTCTGATACAGCCACCAGAAAAGTTTGGCAGTTTCTTATAAAGTTAAACATATACTGATTATATGATCCATCAGTCATATTCCTGGGTATGTATCCTAGAAAAATAAAAATTAATGATCACACAAAAACCTACACAAATGTTTATACTCATAATAGGCAACAACTGAAAACAATACAAATTTACTTCAACAGGTGAATAGATAAAGGAAATGTGGTACCTTTATATAGAGGAATACTACCCTGAAAAAAGGAACAAACTGATGATACATTTAACAACTTGATCCAAAAAAACCAGTTATCAAAGATGTATGTACTGTACAATGCTATTTATTCTCAAAATCACAAAATTATAGTGATAAAGAATAGATCAGTGGTTGTCAGGCACTAAGGGAAGTGTGTGGCAATTAAGGTGTAACATGAGATAATTTTTTGTGGTGATGGAATAGTCATGTATCCTAATTATAGTGATTGTGTTCACCCTTAACTATTCACCTAAATGATGGTTGTTAGTTTGTTGATGGGCTATTACTGATACAAGCACATTCTAAAGCTAGTGGTTAAACACTTTAAAATAATTTGAATAGAGTTAACTCTACCTCCCCCCAAAATGTTTACTGAGTTAAGGAGAAACCACAAAAGGACATCTTTTCAAATAGTACACATTTTATATTGTATCCAATCTGTTGTAAAATTTTGTATACTCCAAAAAAAGTGCATATAAAGTTTACTTAAGTGATAGTAATTGTACTTAAGTTTTAGAAATTACTTATGTAAACACTTAAGTAATACTAATTAAGTAATACTATTACTTAAGTAATAATATTGTGCCAATGTCAGTTTCCTACTTTTCACAATGTACAATGGTTATATAAAATGTTATTAGAATGTCCTCTTACTACTGAGGAAAAAAACTGTCATCATTAAGGCAAGCAGGGCAAAGGGAACATAGGAAATTTCTGTACTATTTTTGCAACTGCTTAAAATGAAAAGTAATTTAAAAGCCTTTATAAAATAAATAGTAATAAAATAAAATTTAAATATTAATAAAATAAAATATGATTGACTTTTATCTTCTGCCCTCTACTCTCCCATTTTATTTGTCAGAGAAGATCTGTATATTTTATCTTCTTTTGCTGACCTTTTGTAAGGCTTCAAAAGAAGTGGTAATAAACACATAGTCATTCTGCCATGTTTGACTAGCAGTCCCCCATTCCACTTTCTTCCTTTTTAATTCATTAAATAGCTGTTCCAAAGAGTTCATGGACTAGGCTTTCATGATATTTGTTTTGATATGACATCTATACTTTAATTTCTCTCAAGGATCAATAATTATGACTACTGAGTACTCAAAGTGGAAAACAGTAAATAAGGTTAAATCCAACTCCCCTCATTTTATTTTTCTTCATCAAAATAAAAATATACACACAGAAACATATACACATAATGTGTAGCTGATAGCTTTTTAGAGTGGACACAGTTGCATAACAATTGTCTGAATTAAGAAATTAAATATTACTAGTACCCAGAATCTCCCTTTGTGCCTTTTCTAAGTCACTCAGAATTGACTTTCATTATAGAGGTGAGTAGAATGTAATTCAGAGAGGTGAAGTGATTCTCTCAAACACACAGTTAAGAAGTGGCAGAGCTAGGATTCAAATTCAAGTCTCCTAAAGACTAGGGCTTTTTCACTTTCATTTTTGCTAGGATTTTACTTAGCAATCTTTCTCCATGTTAGCTATATTTTCCCATTTCATAAGGCTTCTTTCCAAAGTTAGTACCTATTTTTCATTTACTTTGATGACTTTTTTTAGGGGTCAGCAAATGGAATCCAAGTAAGTGGCTATTTAGTCTCCTTGCCATACAGAGAAGCTTTCTAAATTAAAACGGCCTTGATGACTTCATTTATTAACTAGCATGCTACATGAAAGGGATAACAAAAATAAACACATCCCCCGTCAACCAGAAAAGTAATTGCAAAACTACTGACTTTAATATAAAATAGAACAGTAAGAGTACTAGATTAAAACTATGGAATCACCCCAATTTAATTCATCCTCCACATGACCGACAAGGTAATCTTTTTAAAACACGAATCTAATCATATCTCCTCCTCTAAAGGCCTACACTCTCTTCCCAACACCTACTGTCTAAAGATAAAGTCCACATTCCTTTTCCTGGCATCTGACTCTGACTGAATGCTATATCCCATTATCCTACAGCATTTAACCCCAGTAGCACTGAGATCTGATATATCTAGATTTGAATGCCATGTCTACTAAATATCTGGACTTGTCAGCTTCTGTGTTCATACTTATAGGCTAGAGATAAACTATTCACAGGCTCTGTAAGGTAAAAGGAGATAATGAATATAATGCACTTTGCCCAGTATTTGATACATAGTAAGCATGTTGTGTGTAATAACTGTGTTAGCTACCAAATCATACTGAGCTGCTTATAATTCCCAAACACAGTGTTATCCAAGTATTTCTTTTGTTTCAGATGTTCTCTTCAGCCACTATATCTTGCCCTTTTATGACTGATTAATTTCTATACCTTCTTCTCAACCCAATACAGACATCATCTTCTGAGGAAGATTCCCCTGTACCCTCTCTTCTTCCATCCCCACCTGGTTCTCAGTTAATCAGTCCTTTTTCTGTACTACCTACTGGCCTTCTATATGTTTCTGGTTTGGTATAATTATGCTATATCATAATCTATATATTTATGGTTCTTTTCTCCTACTAAATTATGAGCTTCCTCGGGGCAAGGACTATGCTCAATATCTAATATATAGAATGCCCTCAAGAAATATCTGTTGAGTGTAATTGAATTCAAACTGAGCATGATAAAAAATATAGAGAAACAAATATCTAAATCTATCCAAGGAGATAAGGGAAAACCTTCAAGGAAGAGAGAGCATCCTAGCTCGGTCTTCAGGTATTGGTAGGATTTAGCTGGTCAGAAGGGAAGGGGAGGAGAATATAGGCTCAGGAACACCATTAACAAATGAAATCCAGCATGAAAGTCCATTGAGTTCAGTATGATAGGCTGTAGGGAGAGAAGTGAGACATGAGACTAAAAAGATAGGTTGAATTTCTGAACTCCATGGTAAGGTATTGTTTCTTCATTCTGCAGTCAGTGAAGAACCACGTACCTACAATTTTAGTAAATCACTCTTGGGGATGGAGGAAGGAAGAAGAGCTGTAAAAATAAAAACAAAATGAAGATAGACATACCAGTTAAGAGGCTATTGTTTCAGTTCAGGCATAAGATAATATGGGCCTAACAGTGTGATAGCTATAGAAATTAAAAGAATGAAACAGATGGGCAGATGTTGAGTAGCTAATAGATGTGAACTAGTGAATAGGTTCCCAAACAAGAGGTGCGAAAGTAAATAAGAAGCAATTATGCCAATTGTTGTGATTCTAATTTGAGATGCAGTTTTTAACTAAATAAAAAGCCACAACAGAATCATACTTATGAGTATTTCAGCTATCAGTGATTATTTCTATGGATCCTTTCCTGATATTCCCAGATATGACATTTCTCCTCTTTGTTCCACAACTACATCCTGTGAAATAGCAATGGCCACTACAGAGAACAAGTACAATTAAGTTGTGTGTTAGATATTATAAAGTCATAATATTGCTTAACCCCTACAATTACCATATAAGTTTGATATTATCTTCCCATTTAAGAATTAAGAAAACTGAGATTCAAATGATTAACTTTCAAACTGAGAAGTATGCTCTCTTCTTCCTTTGTAATATAACTTCCAATACAGACTGCATTTCCCAACTTCCTTTGCAGCTGTCTATGACCATGTGACAAATTTCTCACCAGTAGGATGTTAGCATACTACTGACAATTGTTCTTATTGAGAAGGATTGTCTCTTCTCCCCCTTTTTCCTTCCTGCTAGCTAGATGAGCATGTGATGGCTAGAGCACAAGTAGATATCTTAGATTATGAGATGGAAGCCAGGAACTGGGGAAAGATATAGAAGGGTCCCAGATTTCTATTCACTTATGAAGCTATAGTGTCACCTTTCAACTACCTAGCCACAGATATTTTGTGTGTGAAAGAAAAATGAATCTGTCCTGCTTAAGCTGTTGTTTTTATGGGTTATTATGAAGTACCCACAGCTGAACCTCTATTCTAACACATAGAGACTGTAAAAGCTGCACTCTTTATTTTTATGTATATGTTCCATCAAACAAAATAATATTGCATTGCAGTACAGGCCACAGAATATTTCATTATGTGGAGAGTGCCTCATATAATGCAGAATATATTTACACTATAAGAAATTTAAGGATAATCCAAATTTATAATTATCCCAACCCCTTGTACAATGCCTACTGCAAAGCAGAATCTCAACTAATATTGTAAATTAATTAATTCATAAATGAGAGAATCAATAATTTAAATAATGCGGGACCAATATTTCCCCCATGCTGATCTCCACCTACTACCCATCATTACCTTCAGCACCTTGGCATTAACTCTGAAGAAGGGCAAATTGACTTGATATTGACTATGAACAAGCATAATTAGAAGATAAATTTGCCTTCAACAAAAAATGTGTGTTTGAATTCAATACTTCTCGATTTCCAAACTTCTTCACATTAGTCCCAGCCCTAAGAAGGCTCTACCCAAGAGTTACCTCAAGTTTTCCTGCCTCACTGTGGTCCTGACATGAACCTGGGATGGTTCACAGAACACGCTAAGTCTCATGAGCTATTCCAGTGTCTGAATTTGAAATTGAAGAGGCTTCTGCTGCCTTGTCACAATGAAGAGTAAACCATTCCAATTCTTACGTGTATATATAAGGGAGGAAAAAAGAATTGAATAACCTTATCCCAAATCATCAAGGGGAAGGACTACCTAGAAAAGTAAACCTTGAATTTTGGTGCTTCCAGTGAGGTAATTCATTGAAGATTATTTTTAAGGGAAAGAAGAGGGTTTAGTGAGACCTGGAGCACAGGGCTGGAGCTCATGATGTTCCTACTGAAGATTCTATTCTGTGCGAGCCCTTAAAAATACAAGAAAATAGAAATTTTTTAAAAAGCAGATGTGGATATACACCCACATCTGGAAAGAAAAGGCACAGGGCTCTCCAACGCAAGGAATTAAGCTGGTATTTGTATTTGTATTATGGCGATTGGCTTTACCTTCTCATTTTGCATAATCTCTTTTTCAATAGTGAGGAGTGTAATTTCCCTTCAGTTCATAGAATGGTACTTGGAGAGGACAGAGAGGAAGTCTCTGCATTTTGTGAAAGAGAAAATTACCGGCACCCCCTTTGTTCCCTTAGGCAGGATTTGGATGGATTACTCATACTTAAAAAGGAAGGCGGCTTTTAACCTTAAAAAAAAAAAAAAGGAAAGAAAAGAAAAGAAAAAAGAAAACTCCTTGCATTAACACAGTGCATTGACATGTTACTAAATCTAAGGAATTTTGAAGGATAAATTCCCAGACTTTATCCAAAACATGAAACAAATTCTTCAAACACAAGCTGCCAAGCTCATCAACTTGTTCAGATCCCTGCAACTTTGGTCTCACCAAACTGCTCGCTTAGCTTCTTGATTGGCTGCTTAACCCTTCCAGGCTGATTGAGGCGGTGGGCAGGGGAGCCCGGAGAAAGCTGTTCAACTAGCTCAGAGTGTTGGCTCCTCTCGGAAGATCAGACTTCTGGAATCGATTTGGGTCCAGAATTGCATTACCCAAGGAATGCAGAGTATGCACAGGCCTTGATGGCTTGTGAACCACACTTCCTGAAGCTGGCCACGAGCCAGAGCTGAGACCATCAGCATCTTAAAAATGAATTCTTTATGAGACAAAGAACAATGCACCCAATTTCTGAAAGCACTGAAGTGGAAAGCTTGTCTGTAAGTAACCTAAAACTTAGTCAACATTTAGACTCCTTTGTATTTCAAGTATATGGGGGGGGATCAAATGTCACCCCAAAATGTCTTTTACTTTCTGCAGGCAAGCACTGAAAGGCATTTGTAGTCTAGGATTATGTCTTGCTGAAAATAAACTGCTCTTGTCAGAAGTCTATTTTTTTCTGTCAAAAATATTGCCAACTAACTGCTCAAAAGACAGGACAGATAGGATGAAATGTGGTAAGGAAAGATGAAGATAAGTGATAATTCTGCCTCTCCAAGAATTTAAAGTCTATTGGGAAAATGAGATGAATATCTGTGAAGAATGCCTAAAAATGCAAATAAAGCCATTGTTTGAAAGGACATCCTGCATCATTTTTTAAGGATAGGGTAGGCTGTGAAGTCATGACTAGAAACAAGGAGAACATTTCAGCTGTTGAGAAAAGATGGGAATAAAGGCTCAGAGGCAGGAATCAGCAAAGTTAGCTATGGGTGTACATGATTGGAGTGGAGAAATCCTAGCTTGAGAAGACTAGATAAGCCCGGAGTAGGGAATGGAATGGAAGGAGAGTCATGTGGGGCTTAATTTTGCTTTATTTTTCATGTAGATTATAATTATGGTTATATTCTTATTCTCTACTTATGCAAGAAGTAATGTTCACCTGAGAGCATTCAGATTTGTTATCTTATTTTATTTCATCTCTTACTTGGATCATTTTCTTGAAAGTTACATTCCCTAGAAATGTGCTGTTGGTTCATAAAAGCCAATTCTGGTTCTCAAATTCCACAATTCCATGTAAGTCACCAAGTTAAGCAGCTTTCCTTTATGCAAAGAGGAAAGTATGTCTTCTGAATCAGGTGATGTATGCAGAATCATAGGTCAGACTTTTGTCTAAATAATTTAATAATTGATATCTAGCACTCTGCAGGTAAGTCTGAACAAGTCTTATTCCTCCACTACCAAACCATAGCATCTTAAATAATAATGGTAAAGACACTTTGCCATCATACACATTTTTATATGTTTTCTTCTGAATTCCCTACTCTGCTCACAAAAAAAAAACTAAGAAAAATCTTCCTAAAAGATATCTTATTTTCCTTAGTGTCAGAATTACATACCTAGTTAGTCAATTTCTCATGATATCCGTTAGTGATACCACTAATAAAAAGTGATTGCTCATGATATCTCACTTTGATATCACTAACATAAGTGTATTCATTGATATTCTAGTGAGGTCAATGTCTCCAAGTAAAATCCTAATATTGATTCCAAAGAGGTGAATCGCATCAGTTTCATAGGAACCTAGAACCAGCCTGACTGACAGAATTATTCCAATTTTACAGGTTTTGTTGTTTTTAAAATATTTTCTGCTTTCGAAAATAACACAAGGAGGTAAAGGACTACTTCAAAAGCAAAACTGGAAAATACAGACAAAAATGGACCCTCTTTCTAAATAGACTTTGAATCAGTAAAATTAAGTTAGCTTGAAGGTATAGATAATATCTAGACTAGTCCTTTGGTGAACGAATAAGTGGATGAATGAATGGCTTTCTTAAAAAAGCTCTTGTTCATTAGTAATGGATGGGCCAATAAATGCAAAAGACGATAGTAAATAAAACTCATCAGTCTATCTTATGGTAGCATTAACAAGAATATTGAAGAAAATAATCAGCTCACTTGGTTAGAAATCAGTTATTGTAATTGTTATCATCACAGGCTACCACTAACTGATTCAACTAATTTTTCCCTGAGCAGTACATTCCAGGGCTTTTGAAAGCCCTAACATTTCACAGCACATCTCCCCAGCAGGGAGGGCATGGTAAAGATAATTTAACCCCATCCATGTGTTTAGCAAGACAAAGCAAAAACCCAAAGAGGTGCTATAACTAGCCCAATGGCACACAGACATTTTTAACCCAGCTAATGCTCCTTCTACTGTACCATGACTCCATCCTGTAAACTCATGAGAAGGAAAATCAGCCAAGTCAAGAGAGGAATGGATGAGCCCAGGATGCTGGAGCCAGCAGGGCTACTTAGGAAAGGCTGAGCTGGCTGTAAGTATTCAGGAGCAATTCAACAAATACTGAGGAACGTTAACCACGAGACCCTTGTCCAGGTGAAGTAAGATGCAGGACAAGGAGAACACGAAGCTTTGTTGGTGAAAGCACAGAAAAGGAACATTCTGAAAATCCGATCAATGGGCTCAATTGCTGCAAGAATCTGCTCAAGAGGCAGCATTGTCAGAGGAGTTTCTGTTACTTCTGCAGTGGGCAGGGAGAAGATAAAGTGACTCACGAGATCTTTGTAGCAAACATGACTAGGTGAGACGCCTTCATGAGATCAATTTTGTAGCTCCCACATATGAGTGACAAAAAGTGTTATGTCTTTCTGTGCCTGACTTATTTTACTTAATGTCCCCTAAGCTTATCCATATTATTGCCAATGACAAGATTTCATTCTTTTTATGACCAAATACTATTGTGATGTGTATATATACCACATTTTCTTTATTCATCTTTTGGTGGATACTTAGGTTGATTCTATATCATGGCTATTGTGAAGAGTGCTGAAATAAACACGAGCATGCAAATATCTTTCGATACACTGATTTCTTTTTTCTTTCTTTTCTCTTCTTTTCCTTTTTTTCTTTTGGATATATACCCAGCAGTGGGATTGCTAGATCCCCTGGTAGTTCTATTTTTAGTTTTCTGAGGAACAGTCATACTGCTTTCCATAATGGCTGTACTAATTTACATTCCCACTAACAGTGTATGAAAGTATTCCTTTCTCTGCATTCTTATCAGCGTCTGTTATTTGTTGTCTTTTCGATAAATGTCACTTTAACTGGGATGAGATATCTCATTGCAGTTTTGATTTACATTTCCATGATGATTAGTGATGTTAAACAATTGTTTATATTCCTGCTGTTCATTTGTATAGCTTTTTAGAGAAATGACTGTTGAGATCATTTGTCTATTTTTAACAAAATTATTTGGGTTTTTTTGCTGTAGAATGTGAAATACTTGCATATTCTGGTTATTAATTCCTTGCCAGATGAATAGTTTGCAAATATATTCTCCCATGCTGTAGATCGTCTGTTTACTCTCTTGATTGATTCTTTTGCTGTGCAGAAACTTTATAGCTTGAGATAATATCATTTGTCTATTTTTGCTTTTGTTGCCTGTGTTTTTGAGGTCTTACACAAAATTTTTTTGCCCAGACTAATGTCCTGAATTGTTTCCCCAAAGTTTTTTTCTAGTAGTTTTATAGTTTTAGTCTTTAATCAATTTATATTTTATTTTTGTATATGATGAGAAATAAGGGTCTAGTTTCATTCTTCTGCATTTGGATACCCAATTTTCTCAACACCATTTGTTGAAGAGACTGTTCTTTCTCCAAAGTATGCTCTCAGCTCCTTTGTAAAAAAATTAGTTGGCTGTAAATGTACAGATTTATTTCTAGGTTCTTTATTCTGTTCCATGGCTCTATGCACCAGTGCCATGCTGTTTGGTTTACCATAGCTTGGTAGTATATTTTGAAGTTAGTGTCATGCTTCCAGCTTTGTTCTTTTTGCTCAGGGTTGCTTTGATCTTTTGTGGTTCCATACAAATTTCAGAAATTTTTTATATCTGTGAAGAATGCCATTGAAATTTTAGTAGAAATTGCATTAAATCTGTTGATCACTTTGAATAGTAAAGACATTTTAACAATATTAATTCTTCCAATCCATGAACATAGGATAACTTTCTATTTTTGTGTCCTCTTCAGTTTCTTTCATTAGAGTTTTATACTTTTTATTTTAGAGGTCTTTCATTTCTTTGGTTAAATTTATTTCTAGATCTTTTTATAGCTACTGTAAATAGGATTGCTTTATTGATTTCCTATTCAGATGGTTTGTTGTTGTATAGAAATGCTACTGATTTTTGTATGTTGATTTTGTATCCTACAATTTTATTAAATTCATTTATCTGTTATGAGTTTTTTAGTGAGTCTTTAGGTCTTCCTAAATATAAAAGCATGTCATCTGCAAACAAGAACAATTTGACTTCTTCCTTTCCAATTGGATGCCCATTATTTCTCTCTTACCTAATTGTTCTGTCTAAGACTTCCAGTACTATGTGGAATAAAAGTGGTAAAAGTGACCATTCTTGTCTTGTTTCAGATGTTAGAGAAAAGGCTTTCCATTTTTTCCCACTTAGTATAATGTTAGCTATGAGTGTCATATATGACCTTTATTGTTTTGAGGTACATTTCTTCTATATCCAGTTTGTTGATTTTTTTATCATGAAAGTATATTGAGTTTTATCAAATGCTTTTCTTGTGTCAGTTAAGATGATCTAAGGATTTTGTTCTCTGTTTTGTTCATGTGGTGTATCACATTTATTGATTTGTGTCATCCTTGCATCCTGGGATAAATTTCATTTGATAATGATGAATTATCTTTTTCATGTACTGTTGGATTTAGTTTGCTAGTATAGAATTTTTGCATTTATGTTTATCAGGGATGTTGGTTCGTAGTTTTATTTTTGCTATATCCTTGTTTGATTTTGCTGTCAAGGTAATACTGGCCTCATGGAATGAGTTAGGAAGAATTCCTTTCTCTTCAAATTTTTGGAACAGTTTGAGAAGAACTGGAGTTAGTCTTTCTTTAAAAGTTAGGTAAATTCAGCGGTAAAGCCATCTGGTCCTGAGATTTTATTTATTGGAAGATTTTATTACTGATTCAATCTTGTTGCTCATTATTGGCCTCTTTGGGTTTTCTATTTCTTCCTGGCTCAATCTTTGTAGTTTATAAGTGTCCAGGAAATTGAGCATTTCCTCTAGGTTTTCCAATTTGTTGGTTTGCAGTTGTTCATAATCAAAATTGTATAGATTTATTTGTAGTGTAACTCTTTTGTTTCTGATTTATTTATTTGCATCTTCTCTCTTATTTTCTTTGTTAGTCTAGTTAACAGTTTGTTGGTTTTGCTTATTTTTTAAAAAACAACTTTATATTTTGCTGATCTTTTGTATTTTTTGTTGAGTTTTGCTCCGATCTTTATTATTTCTTTCTTTTTATTTATTTTTGATTTGTTTTGTTCCTCTTTATCTAGTTCTTTGAGGTGCATTATAAGGTTATTTTATTTGAAATCTTTCTCCTTTATTGATGTAGGCATTCATTGCCATAAGTTCCCTCTTAGTACTGTTTTTGCTATATCCCATAGGTTTTGGTATGTTGTGTTTCAATTTAGATTTGTTTCAAGAAATTTTTTTTTTTATTTCCTTCTTAAGTTCTTGATTGACTCAATGTTTGTTTAGGAGCATATTATTTCATTTTCATGTGTTTGCACAGTTTCCAAAGTTCCTTTTGTTATTGACTTCTAGATTAAGTCCAATGTGGTCTTAGAAGATACTTGATATGATTTCAATTTTTAAAAAAATATTTTTGAGACATTTTGTGGCCTAACATGTGGTGTATCTTAGAGAATGTTTAATGTGCTGATGAGAAGAATGTGTATTCTGCAGCTGATGGATAAAATGTTCTGTAAATATCTGTTTGGTCCCTTTGGTCTATAGTGCAACTTAAATTTGATGTTTTTTTGTTTAGTTTCTGTTTGGATGATCTGTCCAAAACTGAAAGAGGGGAGTTGTAGTATCCAACTATTATTTTATTGAATTCTCTCCCTTTAGCTCTAATATATATATGCTTTATATATCTGGATGCTCCAGCATTGGGTGCATATATATTTACACTTTCTCTATCCTCTTGCTGAATCGATCCCTTTATCAAATAATGACCTTCTCTGCCTCTTTTTATGTCTCTTTGAACCAAAGTCTATTTTGTCAAATATAAGTATAGTTATTACTGCACTTTATTGGTTTTAACTTCCATGGAATATATTTTTCCATTTCTCCACTTTCAGTCTATGTGTGTCTTTACAGGTGATGTGAGTTTCTTTGAGGCAGCATATAGTTAGGTCTTGTTTTTGTATCCATTCAGCCAGTGTATATTTTTAATTGGGGGATTTAACCATTTACATTTAAGGTTGCTATTGATAGATGAGAACTTGTTCTTATCATTTTGTTAAATTGTTTTATTGTCTTTTACATTGTTTGTTTCTTTCACCTTCTATTATTACTTATCTTTGCAATTTAATGGCTTCCTATATAGTGATAGTGTTTTATTCCTTTTTCTTTTTCCTTTGTGTATTTGATCCTTTGGTAAGTTTTATACTTTAGTGTGTTTTTATGATAGTAAATATTGTCCTTTCATTTCCAGATATAGTATCTCTTAAAACATTTCCTTAGGGCTATCCTGTGGCAATGAATTATTTAATCTTTGGGAAAGATTCTATTTCTTATTCATTTCTGAAGGATAGTTTTGCTGTGGATAGTGTTCTTGACAAGCAGTCTTTTTTTTTTTCTTTTAGCATTTTAAATATGTCATCCCATTCTCTTCTGGCCTGTGAGGTATCTGCTGAAAAATCTGCTGTTATTCTTGTGAAGATTCACTTATATGTGATTTGATGCTTTGCTCTTCATCTTTGTAGAATTCTCCTTTTGTCTTTGGTTTATGACAGTTTGACAATGTGCCTCACAAAGTACTTTTTATTGAGACTCTTTCAACTTCTTTTGTCTGAATATGTATATCTAATTCAAAACTTGGGAAGTTTTCAGTTATTATTTTATTAAATAAGCTTTTATGTCTTTTTCTATCTCTTTTCCCTCTGGAATTCCCAAATTAGACACTTTGCTTGATGGTGTTGCATATGTCATATAGGTTTTTATTATTATTATTATTATTTTCTTTCTTTTTGTTTTTACTCTGACAAGCTTATTTCAAAAGAACTGTCTTCAAGTACTGAAATTCTTTCATTTGACCTAGTCTATAATTGAATCTCTTGATTACATTTTTTATCCCATTCATTGAATTATTTACTTCTAGAATTTCTGATTTTTTTAAAAATGTGTATCTCTTTGCTGAGTTTCTCATTCAGATCATGAATTGTTTTCCTGATTTATTTGTATTGTTTAACTGTGTTCTCTTGTATCTTGCTGAGTTTCTTTAAGATCATTATTTTGAGTTTCTTTTAAGGCTTTTCACCAATTTCCTTTTCTTTGGGAGTTTGTTAATGAATAATTATTGTGTTCCTTTGGAGGTATTGTGGTTCCTTACTTTTTCATGTTTCTTGCATCTTTACATTAATATCTGCATATTTGGTGCAATTGTTGCTTCTTCCAGTTTTATAGAATGACTTCCATAGGGAAAGACTTTTCCTTATAGATGTATCTATGTCAGTTGGGTAGGATACTTTGGCTTTGGTTCTGGGTGGACACCATAGTGTAGTTATCAAATGATTATTTAGCTGTAGTCAACATCAGTGCAATCTGTGAGTTCCTGAGTGGTTTAGGCTGTGGTTGTTTGTGGAGGATATGATGTGGCTTTACTGGGGTGATGAATGCCAGGCAGGCTGGTCCTTAGGCCCTGGTGGCATGTAGGAGCACCAGCATTAGTAATAATGTGCCCTTAGTGGGCCAGTTTTTGGAGTGTGTGGGTGCCAGCAGTAGAAGTAGCAGGTCAAACAGGCTAGTGTCTGGGCTCCTGGGCTGTGTGTGTGGGTAGCAGTGGAGTCTGCAGCAAGCCAGATATGTTTCTGTTTTTTTGTTTTTTAACTTGATATACTATTAGTCAAAGTTCTAGCTACTTTTTCATAGGTAAAAGGAAGTATAGCATTTAAGGTATTGGATGAGAACTCACCTTAAATTTGACTTAGTGCAATATCATCTATCTGAACTTATCAAGAACAGGCATATATAGGTAAATAGCCATGTACCTAATCCAGAAAAGATGATTCAAGGTCTTTTCTTTGTGTAGAAAGTGATTCAGAGGGTAGGATTTGAAGTCAAGTAGAACTAGTATTAAATCATGAAGCTTTTGTGGGTTCAGAATAAATCACTTAAATTATCTGAGCCTAAGTACATGCATAAATTGTATAATACAATGCCTGGGAAGGTGACCTCAGACATTCAGATGTTTGTCCCCCTGGAGTATTATACAAAAGGTGTCTCCTTCTTATATAACACTGAGATACATAACCTCTAAGGATCACTTCAAAGCTTCTGAGTCTTTATTATTTTATAATTAATATCTCAAGTCATTGCTCAAATTTTCTATTGGTTGTCCAGTCATCACTAATTTGTTAAGGAAGGACATCCAACAAGTGCTGGACCCAGTATAAGACCATTACAAGCCTAACAGTGAAGGAAAAAAGATGGATAGAGAGTGGTCATCGTATACAGGTCAACAAATACATAAAGTAAGATGTCCTAAGTCATCGTATTGTGCGTGCACACAAAATAATAGCTAATGTATTGATATTAATATAATATATTAATGTATTGAATAAGATGATGCATGCCAGACTCTATGCTCGGCTTTTGCATGTTTTATCTTGCTTAAATCTAATAACCCCAAGATAGGTATGCTCATTATACTGATTTCACAGAAAAGGAAGCTTAAGCTTAAAGAGATTTAAAAACTCACATCAGATTTCATAGCTAAGGAGTAGCGTAAACCTAACCTATCAAAGCACAAGTTTAACCACCTTCTGCCTGCCTATTACACATAGTCCAGTCTTTGAAGAGAATAAATGACATACTTCTTTCTGATTTTTAAAAAAATTTTAATCTATAAAATGTTCCATATTATCTTTGTGAAGTAGAAAATCATCAGGTACTATAAATAAAGTAATGAACTGGAAACTAGGTTCTGATCATAATTGGACACTAAATAGTAGGCAAGTCATTTAAAATCTCTGTCTCTGCTTATCTTCTGCATTAAAACAAAGTTTCTTTTCTCCTTGACACCTTTGCTTCTGGAATTTTACTTTTCACTGCAATGTCTCCTCTCCTAGATTTTCATTACCTCCACCCAAATTCTCTTTGTAATCAAGGTACAGTTAAAGAAGCAAATCGTATAACAAAATCCATGTGCTTTGTCTATCCAAGGTCAAGAACTCTCTTTGAAACCAAGGACATTACTCAATTGCGGGCTACCCTGCCTAATGGTACTAGTCATTGGTATTCTTGAAAAACCATAGTATGAAACTATTAATAGTGACCACATTTGAGGTTAAGAAGAAAATAAACTCATTTTCAGAGTTGGTCGTGGAAGGAGGAGCAAGAGAGGAGATTCTCTTAATCAACAATTATGATGCTCTCTGTTTATGAAAATATTGTTTTTCAAATCTTCAAGAAGTGTTAACTTTTAACTCTTAGTAATGGAACAAAGGTATACAAAGTGACATCAACACAGTGACATTATTTTCATTCTCTCCAATACCAGTAGGTAGCTTCTTGGTTGATAAATCAGTCACAGGTTTCAAATTTCTCCAGTGGAAAATTCTTTGAATATGGCTATTAAATACACATTAATGCTGACAAGTTGGACTGCCTAGCCTTCTTTTTAGGTTAAAACATAAACAGGCCCACCTCTTCTATTGCTGATGTCAAAAAAGACTAACAAGATCTTAGTTTAAAAAACAAAAACAATTTTTCTGAGTCTGATAATTGACTATATAGAAGGCCAAAAGATATAACATTCCCCCCAATTTTGATAATACCAAATGACTTACTTCCTCAAGAGGTACTGAATAGAAGAAAGGGAAAATAGAGATGACAATGATACTATACAGAATCAAATTTGAAAGTCAATATTTGAACTATTGCCACTTAAGAGAAGTTTAGTCACTTTTTAAAAAACTGTTATTGAACACTTACTTTGTGCCAGGTGATATGAAGATAAAGAATACTATTCTTGCCTCAAGGAGTTCATAGTATACTCAAGGAGATAGTGAAAGAATCAAAGCATTCTAATTTAGAGTCGAGTTCTTTCCCCACCACAACGTATCACACCCCCAACAGAATTGGACAAATTCTAACCTTGGGAATCAGTTCACACAAGCTCCTTGAACAGTTGGATTCATAACTGAAAACCACAAGTTGAGGGGTGAAACACGCAGCCATCCCTGGAACAGCGATTCAAGACATCACAAGCCCACAAAAGACTGGAGCTGTTGCTGCTGAAGCTTCTTGCTGACTCCATCTGTGTCATCGTCATTAACATCACACCTCCTCATCATTGGAGGGCAGAGTTCACTTCTGACATTTTCACACTAGCAGCCAGTCAGATTCTGAAACCGATGTTTGTGTTGCTGACATGTCATCCTCTTTTAGCTTTTTACATCAGTCTGTCTCCTGTGCTTTTCCTCCAGCGCCCCTCAGCGTGGATCACAAGGCTGTTGAAAAAAACAAGACAGGAAGTTACCCTAACATCATGGAGTCCATCCACAGACGATGAGTAATTTGTGGGAAAATGTTAGTGTGCTGCGTGTCCTCATCCCATCCTCTCCTGCTTTCATAATTCTAGTCCCAGTGGCTCCTGTGTTGGAGTCCATCACACCCTTTGTCATGAGGAAGAGAAGTTGGTTTTGCTGCTTTTCTCAAGAATACATCAGCCTTCACCTCCAATGTGACAGCAATTCATTCAGGAGATAATTTTGTTTCTTCCTTGTGTCCCTCACAATTTTCTTCTCAAGATAATTACCCCAGGTACATAAAAGGCTGATTCAGATGCCTCCAATGGATATGCTAATGTTGTCTCTTTTTTAATTCTTTAATTTTTAAAAATGGCCACAAGTTAACATTATTGTTTTATACAAATAAATGTAACTTTACCACGTATTTACTACTTTGAGTCTTTTTTTCTTGCTCCTTAGAATTTCTATTAAAATTTTCCTTTTACATGAAGAGCATTTCTTAGAATTTCCTTTTTAAAAAAAAGCATGCTGATGAGAAACTCAGTTTTTGTTTATTTAAAAATATCTCTATTTGCTTTTATCTTGAAAGACACTTTTCCAGAGTATGGAACTTTTGGTTGGAAGCTAATACATCAAACTGAGAATAATATTTCTCTATCTCTGGCTTCTGTTGTTCCTACTGAGAAGGAAACTTCAGACTCTTAGGTAATAGAGCTTTTCTCTTCTGGTTGCTTTTAAGATTTTTCTCTTTGTCTCTTGCATTGTACATTTTTACATTATGTATCTAAGAATATACATCCTTCTATTTATCCTGTGGGGATTCATTGGACCTTTTAAAATTGTGGCTTGGCATCATTCAGATATTCTGGTAAATACCCAGCAATTATCTCTTCAGATATTACCTCTCCCATTTTATGGTCTCATTTGGAGACACATTACAGCTGTTAGCCCTTCTTACCCTATTCTTTGCATTTGTTATTCTTTCTTCTGTGCTTTCCATCTTGTTGTCACTCAATGCTGTATAATATAATTTCTTCTGACCTATCTACTGGTTTACTAACAATTTTTCTGGTGGTGGTTAATCTACTGGCAAACAATTGATATCTGTATTTCAGTTAGGGCATTTTTATTTCTCTAAACTTTCTATTTGGTTCTTTCATTGAGTTCACGATACTATTTTTTATAGTATCCTATTACTTGAGGTCATTTTCAAATGTGTTCTATATTTCTTCAAATATATTAAACATGGCTGTTTACAGAAAGAACAAAATTGGAGGACTTGCACTTCTTAAATTAAAAGGTTACTAAAAGCTGCAGTAATCAAGACAGTGTGGTATTGACATAAGGATAAGCACATTGATAAGTGGAATAGATGGAGAGTCCAGAAATAAATGCTTACAATTGTGATCAATTGATTTTAGACAAGGGATCCAAGATAATTAAAAGGGGAAGGCAATAGTACAATAGCCTTTTTACAAATAGTGTTAGAAAAGTTAAATATCTACATGTAAAATAATAAAGCTCAGATCATACAAAAAAATTAGTTCAAAGACATTCATGTAAGAGCTGAAACTGTGAAACTCTCAGAAAAAATATTGAAGTAAATCATTGGCTTAGGCAATGATTTTTAGATGCAACACCACCAACATTGCAGACAACAAAAGGAGAAAAAGATAAATGGCTATCAAAATTAGAAACTTTTGTGCTGCAAATGATACCATAACGAAAGTGAAAAGACAACCCAAAGAATGGAATAAAATGCTTGCAAATCATATGTCTGATAAGAAGCTTGTATCTAGAATATAGAAAGAACTCCTTCAAGCTCAATAATAAAAGATAAATAATCCAATTGAAAAATGGATATCTGAACAGACATTTCTCCAAAGAAGGGATACAAGTGATCAGTAAGTATCTAAAAAGACTATCAACATTATTATTTATTAGGAAATGCAAATCAAAACCATACAACTGCACACTCACTACAACAGCTATAATCAAAAAAATAAATAAAGATGTGGGTGAAATGAGAACCCTCATTCACTGTTGATGAGACTTTAAAAATGGGGAAAATGTTTGGGTATGGAAATCCCTCAATATGTTAAACATAGAGCTACCATATGACCCAGCAATTCCACTTCTCGATATATACCCAAGGGAAATGAAAACATATGTCCACACAATGACATGCACATGAATATTCACAGCAGCTTAACCAAAAAGCAGAAACAACCCATATGTACATCAACTGGTGAATGGATTAAAAAAGTAATATATCCATGCAATTAAATATTATTTGAGAAAATAAATAAATGAAATACTGATACATAGCAACATGGATGAACCTTGAAAATATTATGCTAAGTAAAAACTTCAGACACAAAAGACGGCGATATGAAATGTTTAGAATAGACAAATATATAGGGACAGAAACCATATTAGCTGTTTCCAGGAGATAGATGGAGACAGAAATGAGGAGTAACCACAAATGAGCCTGGTGTTTCTTTTTGGGGTAATGAAAACATTTAAGCTTATATTGTAGTAATGGTTAGATAACTCCATAAATACACCAAAAAATTTACTTCTTCACTCTAAACAGGTTTATGAACATATGTATAAATTGTATCTCAATGAAGCTGTTTAAAATAAATGCTGAAAAGTAATTTGAGAAAATTCTAAATCTATTCATGATAGAAACAAATCTTTGCAATACAGACTTCAATAATTATTTCACATAATAGATAATATCAAACCAAGACCATATTTCAGCACATTTACTAGTAAAATCCTGGAGACATCCTCGTTAAATGGACAAAAAGTGCACTAATATTTAACATATTTCTGGAATGTTGACCAATGCTATAAAAATAGGAAAAAGAAATGAGATGCATATTTTTTCAAAATTCACAAGTGATATTGTTGTCTAGACATATAAAATTCAACAGCTTAAATAAAGAAGAAATATAAATTTTATGCAAGTTCATCCAAAGAATAACAATGATAAGCATACTCCCCAGTTCATTTCATAAAGCCAGCATTACCTTGACACCAAAACAAAACAAAGACATTATAAGAAATAAAATTTATGTACAAAATATCTCGCGAATGAATTGTAAAAATCCTTGGCAAAATATTAAGAAATAAAAAAACAGCAATACATTTTTTAAATTTATTATAATCAAGAGAGATTTATCTCAGAAATGTAAAGTTGGCTCAATATTCAAATATAAATCAATGTAATTCAAACTAAAGAAAGATATGATTATCTCAGTAAAATTATAAAAAGCACTTAACAAAATTCAACATTAATTTATTATTTTTTAATGAATTGTAGAGAACACTCTCAAGAAACCAATAATGAAAGGAAACTTCTTAAGCCTGCTAAAAGGCATCTGCCAGGAAAAACTGCAACTAACATCATTCTGTATGGAGAAGAGACTGAAGGTTTTCCTCCTAAGTTTGAGAACAAAGCAAGGATATCTTTTCTCGCCACTTGTATTCACCAATGTACCAAAGGTTCCAGCCAGCATGATAAGACAAGAAAAATAAATAAAATGTATACAGATCAAAAAAACGAATTAAACTCTCTCTAATCATATACTATGCAAAAGAACCACTGGAATTAATATGTTAGTTAAGCAAGTTGCAGACTATTGTACAAAAATTAATTTTATTTTTATTTCCTAGTAATGAATAATTGAAAATTGAACATGTTAAAAATATAATTTACAAAAGCACTAAAAAATAAATATCATATACTTTAAAATATGTGTCCTTAAAAATATGTGCTTACTCTGTATGCTTAAAACTAAGACAAATACTATGAAAGAAGATCTAAACAAATAAAGATGTACACTATGTCCGTGGGTTAGAAGATTTAAAATTGTTAAGATTACAATTTTTACCAGTTATCTATAGATTTAATGTACTTCCATACATTCCCAGGACCTCTTTTCATTGCTCAGAAAGAATGTGCAGTGCAGGGATTCTTAATCTGTTTTGAATTACATATTCTTCAGGAGAAGGGTAAAAATGTTAAAACAGAAAGGAAGAAGAAATGGTATCTTAATGGAAGAGGATTCTGACAGGGTTCTTATTATAAAGGAATATCAGAGCTGAGCCCTTAGAGATCACCTTGTCCACCACTTTAGTATTATAAATAAAGGACCTGAGGCAAAATAGCTGATGCAGTTTATTAAAAGTCATACAGTCTCAAAATTTTTGGCAAGACCCAGCAAAAGACAAATTCTCCTGACTATTCAAGTACTTTTTCAAAAATACTACATTATATACTTCTAACAACTGATTTCTAACAGCCTAAAATAACTCGTTTGTCACTCTAAGGCACTTGCCTGCAGTAAGAAAGTGATACAGTTTAAGTTGAGTTCAAAAAGTTTACAATAAGTTGTTTTTATGCTGAACAATTCACACTTGCTTATTCTCAAATGGGCTTCATTTGAAGTATGTATGACCCAGAATTTTCTGGATAATCCGGACCCAAGAAATTTTCTGAAACTAAGCAAGTTCTTTATCTTACTAGTAGTGATGCATGAGAAAGAAAAAAAATTGAAAATCACTGCCACCAATGCATGTATCAGAGAAATTTAGTTGGGATCTTCTTACTAGCTAAAACTTAAGACTGAGGACAAACAAAACCAAGCACCTCAATTGTTGATTCAGAGAATTATTGGGAGGAGTGTCATCTGCCAATCTCAAAGCTTACTGAAAGGTGCCAATTTAGAGGACTATCCCTTCCACAAATGAGTGTCCCTATTCAGCCGTGTCAAAATGAGAAGAAAACTAGATGAAAAAACAGTTATTTGGAGAATTGTAGGGCTTGTGACGAAAAGCTATTCCTTGCCTACTCTTAGGGAACTTTCTTGCCCTGTAACTGAGAAAGAATCACTTTGTAGAGTTTGAAGGTATTAGCGAGATGAAGAGGTTGATATTTCATTCCACAGCTGAAGCTAGACATGTGTTGAGAAGATTAATAGCCGTGGTCTCTTTGGGACTGACACAGCAGAGTAAGAAGGGTGTGCAGGAGAAGTGAAGTGTGATGCCACCTCCTGGGTGTCATCAGGAAGATGTAACCAAATCCTACAGGACATCATAAATAACTAAGGAAGCTACTCTAGAAAGAGTTCCTTATCTATGAGGTATGTTAGAGCAATCAACCATGTACTTAAGAGTTCATGGACGATGAGCAAGAACAGCCATCATGACCATCCACAGACAAGACTGCAACATTGCCCATTCACCAAAAAAACATTTCCCTTTATTTTTCTTTTTTTTTCCCCCTGTCCCAATACCTAAGAAACTACTTCCAGGAAGAGAAACCTGGTAGAACTCTCTGAGAGTCAGGCCACACAACCCTCATCCTCACTCCAAGACAGTAAAGCTCCAGCATTGGTGAAGGAAAAAAGAACCGCTTTGAATGTAATATGAGAATGAAGTATTGGATCTCAGAAACCAATCTAAAACCACTTAAGTAAGTAAGAGCAATAGAAGTTATAGAACCAAGGCAAGCTATCATTAAGTGAACCACCATCCAAGGAGGAAAAGTGAATTAAATAAGACGCAGAGGACAGATCTTTCAAAAAGCAAACATTTTTAACTTTACATCTCTAATAAAATGCAGCTCATCAATAAATAATTTGTATATATTATATATGCATATACAGCCCTAAAAGATTCTACATTTTAAAATTCCCCTAGTCTCACCCCACCTACCTGGTTTGTAAGCCAAAATTGGCCAGGGAAAGAAAATCTAGTCTCTAAAACTCTTACACTGATCACAGCCTTCACCCTGACTAATTTCACATAAAACTCTTCATCCTGCCTCCAATTATGTGAGTTTTGTGCCTTTGACTCATCTTTCCATTTACAACCTCATTTAGTACTTTGATCCAACATTTAACACAACTTCCCTGTCTTTGACTTTTTGATTCTCCCTACAATATGATTTATATTTTCCCTCCAGTTCCAGAAACTTCAATCATCCTGGGTCAACCATAGCACCTGATTTGTCTTGACATCCAGGCTTGTAGACTTCAACAACACCCCAAGTTGTCATAGGTTCCATTAGTTTTGATCTAGATCAGGTTTAAAGAGTCATAACATGCTAGAACATAAAGAGGTCTATTTCACCAGGGAGACAGACTTCTTGTTTTTGTTCTTAGATCTTAAGATCTAAGTTGATGTTCTCTCCAACCGGAGCCCAGATATTCCTGTATCTAAGGAATCATTGGCTGAAAGGTGTCAGACAGGGTTAACCTAATTAGCACTAAGCACTATCCAACATTGAGACAGCTAACCAGAAACACACTGTGTGATGTGAGCAGGTGTGCTTGCAAATCACCCATCATGAAATGGGCAAACTCACTGAAAGACTCCACAAAATATAAACGGAAACTGAATGCAGCCTCTCACAACAATGCTAGCTAGTACACTGATGCAATGGGTTCTTAGAACACGTACCTAGTTGGGGAAGACTGTGCACAAAGGGATTGCCTTATAAAAAATAATTTCAATTTTTCTTGGGTCCTCCCTCTTAAACTCAACTGACTTTTGGTGAGCATACAGTTTTTCTGAGCAGAATTATATATGCTTACAAAAAAATAGCCTTCTATATATGAGTACTTGCTGTGCTAAGGACATTAGTTAGAATGTCTTAGAGAAGGAATGATGAACATTCATTAATCCAGCAAGTCAATTAAATAGAAGTATATTAAAAGAGCTCAATAGAGGTATATTAAAAGGTATACATAGAACAATACTAATAATGATCATTTATAAAATGTTTTATAGTTTACAACATGCTATCACATACTTTACCAGGCACACACATAAACTACTCTTGTAAATCCTTTTTTTCCCAGTGTTCTCTAAATGTAATGAACTAAAATCAAATTAAATAATTAATAGTTATTTTTATAGTTATTTCTCATTCTTTTCACTTCATTTTAAATTGATGTGTTTATAGCTTTCATCTGTCTCCAAACAATTGCCTGGAATCTTCCCCATTTCAAAAACTGAGACAATTTAAGATTCCTAATAAACATAAAGAAATGAGAAAAATTGAAATGGAAAGATAAATAAATAAAGGTGATAGTGTGTTAAGAATTAAGCTACTTTAAAAAATTATGTATTTAATTTCTCAAAATCAGGGAAGGCTTCATGAAAGACGAAGACTTTATATTAAGCTTTGGGTAGAATGATGGCCATTCAAATTGAACTTTTAAGAACGGATATGATTTCAACAACAAGAGGAATGGCAGGGTGGGGAGGGAAAGGCACTGTCTCCAAAGCGAATGACATAAACAGAACATAAAAAGGTAAAGTGTGTGTTTTCAGATGGAAAGTGTGTTCACTGGCAGAGAGGAGAAGCAACTTGGAGTATTGGTTCAGACTTATTTTGTAGAGCAGGAGTCCCCAAACCCAGGGGCCACGACGAGTACCTGTCTGTACTGGGTGGCACAGCAAGGGGTGAGCATCGGGTGAGCGGAACTCCCCTTGCTGTCAGATGAGCAGCGGCATTAGATTCTCACAGCAGCCTGAACCCTGTTGTGAACTGTGCGTGCAAGGGATCTAGGTTGTGGGCTCCTTATGAGAATCTAATGCCTGATTAACTTCTCCTCCCCACATCGGTCGGTGGAAAAATTGTCTTCCACGAAACCAGTCCCCTGACGCCAAAAAGGTTGGGGACCACTGCTGTAGAGTACAGCTCCAACAATCCGAGAGGAATTAGCAAGAGCCCTAAAGGCCCATTCCTGAGAGACAGATGAGTAACTCTCTCCAGAAGCCACCAACGTGGATTTTATTGGGTTTAGATTTTCTGAAGCAAACTGAGAGAGATTTATCTTTTCTGGGTCTGGTGGTTTTAAGTTTTTGAAATCATAGCCTCAAAGACAGGAAAACAGAATCGTCAGTCAGAGAGGGCCACCCATGCAAAAGCTGAGGCCTCTAGCCAGGCCATTTATTCTGGTCGTGTCTTTGGGCACAAAACAATTGTTTGGATGAAAACTTGGGCTTCCACAGCAAGTGTAATATAATATAGACATTATTGTGGAGGAAAGTTTGCTTTTATAGTGATCAAACTTTCTGATAATCAAAGGGATGATGTAACCAAGCAGTGTTATTTGGGGATCCTTTTTTGGCACAGTCTTTCAGTGGACTATGTAGATGAAATATCTTTCTTTTCATAGGATATTTTAGAATTTAGTTTACTATAAAATATGAACTCTAAAGTTAATAAACAGGGTGGCATTTGGTGCCAAGGATTAAATATTTACTGGTAAAATATACAGTGATGAAAAGGATTTTCAAACAGGGTGATAAATCATATAGTCTAAGCTGTGTATTAAATATTATTTTTACCAGGGGAAAAAATAAAGCTTAATCCAAGAAAAAAATTAACCCATTGTTGTGGCTCCCTGGTGCTGATCTTAAAAAGTCATAAAATATATTTTTGAAAAGCCAGGTAAATAGAACAGAGATTTAATTTAATCTTTGAAGGGATTCACTTCTTTAGTGAAATAGAGTATGTTCACATCCCATCTTTCAGGTAACCACTATCCAGCTTTTCCTATTCACCCATCTTGTCTACCTCCAGAAGCTGGATTGCACAATGGTTAAGAGTAGGTCAGTGCCCAAAGGAAAAAAACAAACAGCCCCCATTAAAAAGTGGGCAAAAGACATGAATAAACACTTATCAAAAGAAGACATACAAGCAGCCTATAGACACATGAAAAAATGCACAGCCTCACTCATCATCAGAGAAATACAAATCAAAACCATGTTGAGATACCACCTAACTCCAGTAAGAATGGCCATCATTAATAAACCAAAAAACAAGAGATGCTGGTGAGGATGCAGAGAAAAGGGAATGCTTCTACATTGTTGGTGGGAATGCAAACTAGTTCAGTCTCTATGGAAAACAGTGTGGCAAATTCCTAAAAGAACTAGAAATTGATCTTCCATATGACCTAGCAATCTTCCTTCTGGCAATATATCCGGAGGAACTTAAACCACTCTACAAAAATACCTGCACACACGTTTATGCACTATTTACAATAGCAAAAACATGGAAACAACTGTGCTGCCCACCGAAACTGGACTGGATTAAGAAAATGTGGTATATATATATACACAATGGAATATTACATAGCCACAAAGAAGAGCAAAATTATGGACTTTGCAGCAACTCAGATGGATTTAGAGTCTTTAATACTCAGTGATTTATCATAGAAACAAAGAACTGGGTACCACATGTTGTCACTCATAAGCGGACCCTGAACATTTACCATAATACTATAAGAAAGAGATTGGTAGTAACTAGAAACTGCTGGGGGGAGGAGGAAGGCACATAGCATCAATAAGGGTAACTGCTGATTTCAAACCAGGAGAAGTGGGGACCAAAGGGAGGCCCAAACTTTACCTGTACAATGATTACTTGTATACCTAATCCTGAATTGTGCCCTGCATCTTTAAAATAAAATTTTTTAAAAAGGAGTAGGTTAAGAACCTACAGTGAGTCTGTTTAGGTTCAAATTCTGACTGCCAATTCCTAGCTATGCTACTAAACCTCTCTGTTTTTCAATTCGCTCATCCACAAAATTAATATATTAATAGTATTACATCATAAGTCTTTATAAGAATTAAATATATGTAATATACACACACATGACACTTTAAACAGTCTAGAAAATAATAACTTCTCCATACTATTGTCCTTTATCTTCCTTTTTAATTATCCAAATATTTCTCATCTTTCAAAACCCAGCTTAATTCTTCAATGAGCTTTCTTTGATGAATGCAAACCTTCCTTAAATATGCATACCTCTTAGGCTTGCACCTACATTTTGCTATATATAGTTGCATATTATACACTATCCCAAATTGGTTTATGATGTTTCTAATAGATCAACCTCCTAGAGAGAGGGACAGGGACTAAGTCTTTAAAAATCTTTTGTAGCTGGATATGGCTTTAGAAAAGAATGACATCAATAGCAGTGCCCATACATTTTGCATTTATAGATAGCCTACTACGTGCATTCTGCAGAAAACTTTGAACAGCTCCAACTTGGATGGTGAGAGAGGTGGGTGCAAGTGTCAATCGAATTTCCTGTGTGTTGGCTAATACTTGGTCTAAACTTGCTCTTGATAAACCATTATTTAAGATGAATGACTGGATGGATAGATGAACAGATGGGCAGATGGACAGACAAAGAAACATAGGGCCTGAGATTTAAAAAATCCTCCAGAACAAAGTTTGCCTCTTGAAATTATTTACTACAGAAAGCAGGAGTACATTTTAGAAGATGTATGTTCCACATTATCTGTGAGGCACAGGAAAAGACTACGAAAAAACAAGTTGAGATGAAAATCGAAAAGACAAGATATTGGCTAGAAATATGCAGTCAAGACAATCATGATTGGAAAGTGGAGAAAAAAGAAAGAGAGAGAAGGAGACAGAAACAGAGAGAGAAACAGGGGGTGGGGGAAAGAGAAAAAAAAACTGATATTGTAATACTGCTCTGTATTGCAATTCTACTCATTTTAAACAGTCTTCATGGAGAGCTACTAAGTGATTTTCTGTAGTCTGAGACTTGTGTTCCTAATTAGACTCATTTACACCACAACATTAAGAACATGCAACTGGTGGAGGCAATAGAAAGAAATGGGGGAGCAATGGAAGGTCAATGCTTTGTCTGAGTTAATAAAGATATTAAGAATGGCTTAGCACTATGTTCCCCTCTGCTTTCTTTATCGTTGTGAAGGCAAAAACCTTTAGTCAACATAATACCAGTATCATAAGTCATGATCATGATCATTTTAGACATACCCCTGCTTCAGGATAGGGAGGCCTTTTTTAAATCACATTTAAAAGAAAGCTTTTCTTATAGTCTCCAGAGAAGTAGATTCTCATGTTATAAATGGGTTCTGCAAATGGAACTATTCTGCCAATCATACTTCTACCTGAAATCCTATATTCTGCAAGGGGGTTTTCCCAATGAGTGAAAGTAGAGTGAGAAGATTCATGTAAAACTCAATACATAGAAAGTCGTAAGACCTGAATTTTATTTCCATCCTTTTCTGTTAATTTCTTGAGTGATTCTGTCCAAGTCACCAAAATTCTGAGGCTTGGTTTCCGAAGCCTGAATAGAACAAGTGTAAGTCTTAGCTCTCAAAACAGAAGCAGAAACCACTAGCCATTCACCAGGACTTTATAAGGCACAAAGCACTTCTGGCACACATTCTTTCTTCTACAGATGATAGAGTTGAATGGTAAATACTTAAAGGATACGTTTCAAAATTAACTGTGGAAGTTCAAGTGAGGATATAAATTATGCAAATATGCTAGTTTGCTTCCCCATTCAGCATACTTCCCACAGCCCCATCTAATGCCTCTTGCAAATTAGACTCCTATACGTGTTCAACCTTCTAACTTGATTTCAGAGTTTCCTGTTTTCTTTTATTCACCCTGCATAAATATCAACCTATTTCTGTTTGACCATATCAATGCACATTCCAAATGGTTTTCCCCCAGAGAGCACAACTCTGTGGTCCTATAATGACAACTAAAGTCTACAGAGTCCGTGGCTGAAAATGATAACCATAATAATGATAATTAACACTTTGTTGAAAATGGTAACACAGAACGATGGACTCCCACCATGAATCCAATGGGAGGCATTTCTAAAGCTGCCTTTGTGACCCAAGTTTCCAAGTCTCCCATGAGGTTTCACTTAAACACACAACAGATGCACACAAAGCCTCAGCCATTGCCAAATTGTATTATTTTAAATAGCAAACCAAATCTGAAAGCCTTAGGCAAAATCTTTCACAAAGCACATTGGGGGAAACACCAGCTTAGATGATGGCAGAAGTTTGATTAGGAGTTTGCCCACATTTTAAATAAACAAATAATGACCCTCCTTGCCACCCAGAATGATTTTTCCTTGAATGGAATTATTAGTCAGTGAAAAGACAAACACTGAAATTTGAAGAAAGGTTTCCTATGCATTGCTAATAAACTATAAGAAATGAACCTAAAAAAAGGAAGAGGCAGAGGAAGCAGCAGCTCCTTGTGGTCCACTATCCCTCCTTGGTCCTCACACCCACAATTAATTCCTGCCATTTTCTATGTTCTTCCCTCAGCCTGGGTGGACCTCCTACCATCACTTTGCCTCCTGGTAAGTTCTTCATGGAGCTTCAAATATCCCCTTCTCTATGAAGCATGTTCTATTACCCTCATCATTGTCTTTCTGTCAAAGTCTGTGTATCTGAATCTCTTATAGCTCATTTCAGGAGGCAAGGTTACTAGCACTGGAGTCAGGGGCCCAGACCTCCAATCTAGGCTTCCCCTCCTTGGGCAGGTTATTTAACAGTTGGGCTTCATCTGTAAAATTAAGACAATGATAACTGCCTCCTCAGGATGTAGTGAAGAATAGAGACAATCCATGTTCAGAGCTTTATGCCAGACTAGGATAAAATATCCAAGCAATAAATTGTTTATTTTTACCAAAATTTTATTTCTATATTTGAGTATACTTTGTTCATCTTTGTGTTTCTAGCACCTAACGTGGTACCTAGCACAGCGTAGGCATTTAAGATATTTTTTTCATGTAATGAATGAATATGAACACTGCTTCATACTGTAAAAAGAACTTTCACATATATGGTCTCATTAGCTCCTATAGTAACCCTCAGAGAGAAGCAAAGCAAGCCCAGGACTCCTTCCTTGGGATAAATGCCCTCTCTATCTCCATGTGCATCTGCTAGGCTGCCAATCATGGGACAGGCACCTTTCTTCTGAGAGCAAGGTAGAGCACATGACCGGATTGCACCAAATAATTTTCGGCAATGTTGCACTTTGAAGAAAAAAATAAGGAACATAGAATAGCTGGAGCTACTTCAGTCAAGGATAACATTGCTGGAAAAATTTATCAACTCCTGGTACTGTACTAAAATTCCAGGAACTGCCCTTAGGTCCTTTCTGAGGCCTGGTTGTTGAGTGCCTCCTCTGAGTCTGGGGGACACTGTATTCATTCAGCAAATGACTTTCTTTATAAGCCCAAGATCAGTTTCTGTTTTTTTAGAAGAAAAGAGCCCTGAAAATAAAATTAATATCTTAAATTTATACATAGGAAAACTAAAGTTCTATATAGAGTTGAAATCATTCATGTAAAGTTCGAAATATACAGAATTAATAGTGACTTGTTTAGAACACATACATAAGTAATACTATTCTAACCCAAAAAGGAAATTAAAAAATACAACATTTACTGAAGTGTTTACACTTGAGGACAAGGGAATGGAAAATGACCAGAAGAATCAGATATAAGTTGTTGAAGGCACAGATAATGTTCTCTTAAGTTAGGGGATGACGTAGAAAAGTATCTGTTGTATTAGTCATATATGCAAGTTCCTACATTAATGTGCATGTGTGTATATACTGCATGTATGGACTATCTCATAATAAAATGATTTTTTTAAATAGATGAAATCTAAAGCCCAAGGAGGTAAAGTAATTTGTAAACAGAAAAGTAGCAAATCATAACTAGAACGCCGTCTTTCAGTTATCTCTTCACCATGTCCCAATTTATTGTAACTATTAGTTGCTACTCCTACAGAGTGAAAAATGGGAAATAGCACATGGTACTTTTTCAACTGAATTCAATTGAAAAAGTTGCATAGGATTAATAGTAGATGCATAGTATTAGATAGGCTTAAAATGGGCTTTCCATTCTTTTAGAAATTCAGAGTTGGGGAAAAAAAAACTTCAGCAATCATTTAGTTTGATTCTAGGGCAAAATGTCCTGTCCTTCTTTGAAGGTGGGCCTGAAGGTTGGTGGGCACCTTCACATCCATGGTGCCTCCTGAAGCTGAACTACTCATCACCAGGTACTTGTGGGCTCAATCCTGCCCATTCCTACAATCAATGAGTGTGACTAACAATATATCAGTGTTTTTTTTCCTCCCTATACTGTACCTGACATCCAAGTGCCTGCACATGAATAGAAATTTAAGTATCATCAGGAGCATTGTCTATTCTCTTTTTGTGGAGCAAAACTGAACCTTCTATAAAACTATACTCCTGACTTCCTCAGTGGAGTCAAAAACTCACGTTCAAAACTGCAGTCATAGTCTGAGGTCATGGAAACCTCTGACTCTTTCTTCCTGAGTTTGGATCTTCTTCCTGGATTCCTAGCATTCTCTCAAGTTTCTAATGAAGAAACCTGAAGTCTCAGCTAACAGAAGAGCCACAATTCAGAAATCTTGAAATGATCTTTGATCAGATCCATCAGATGTGTGGACGTGTTCAGCTCGCATATAATGTTACCTTGGAACTCTTGGACTTAGTCCGTTGGGCCCAAGCAGTTACCCATCAGTCTTGGAAGAAGCTTTCCTCTCTCCCCAGTTTCCTGGTTTCCATTTACTCAGGACTCAAGGTGAAGTTTTTGGCTCCCTGTTAAACATGTACAAACCAACTAATTCTATCATCTGGCCCCCTTTTCCCTATTTCCCTGACCACAATATCAAAACAAATTTTCCCAATGTTTTCCTAAGTTCTGGATTTACATTGTCTAGCATTTTTGTTCTACCAGTCAAATGACTTTACTAAAATAATTCCAACTCACAACTGTATTAATTGTTCCTGGTGAACCCATGCTGGGTCCCAGTGCCAGAACTCCTTTTCTGATGATTTGAGAATCATACGTTTAATAATTTGTTTTAAAATGTCCTGGGTGTCAAATTTACTATCTATCATTTGCAGATTATTCCCCTTTATGAAAATAGGACAACATTGCCTAGTGCCAATATTTCTCTGAGACCTACTAACTACTTAATACTTTTTATCCTTCAGATCGTTGTTTTTAGTAGTTCTTTTCTTGGTACTTTAGGATGTAACCTATCTGAGTTGGGACATTGTAGATAGTTAGGGGCTTATTTACCAATTCCTCACTTATCTTGTGTTTTAATTGTCTCTAAACAACATTACTGAGTCATATGATATAGTAGAAAGAGCATCAAACTGAGCATCACCAGACCTGAGTTCCTGGTCTATCTCTGCCATTAGTAACTTTAGTTAACTCGCTTACTCTCCCCTAGTTTGATTTTCAATGTTTATTAAGTTGGAACAATCCTACCTGTTCAGCTCACCTCGTGAGGTTGTTGAAAGGTTCAAATGAGATGATTTATGCAACAAGGTTTTGTAAACTACAAAGCATTACCCAAATAGAAAGCATTACTATTCCCCACTTTCCGGGCAGTAAGTCACTTCCCTTGATGTAGAAGATAGAAAATTGTGTTGGACGCAGCACACTTCCATATGGCCAACTTTTAATGAGTACATGCTCTCTCTTACTCGTGCCAGGCTCTCAACTTCTGTCCTAAACCTTTTTTGTGTTTGACCCATCTCGGTCTACTTCCTGACCTACTACTGATCTCCTGTGCCCCAATCCCTAGATGTATTTCCTATCTGTAGTCTGAAATTCTCCTCTCACAGCTAATATTTGATATTGATTCCAGCACTGACACCTTTGAATGATGAGAGTGGCAGAAACTCTGGCTTTTCTGGGTACTTCTTACATGGCAGGAAGTGGGCCTAGGGCGTCCCAGGGATAGGCCAGGGCACATAGTCAAAAGACGAGGTCCTGCTTCAGTTATTTTTTGGCCCATGCCTTTTTGTTCTCTGTGCCCAGTACACATTTTAAAAAGTGCTTTCTATTACCCAATGATAAGTTGCAATGACAAAGTTGAAAAGCAAAGCCTAGGGACGATTCATGCTGGGAAGGGTTATTAGCTTTCTCTGGCTAGATTATTTTTTATATTTGTGATGAGGGAATTCCTATGAAGCCAAATCACTGGGCAATGTTTTCAAGGCTCAAGCCACTATTTTTGTCTAGGAAAACTGAAGGAAAAGAAACGTGTCAATTCCCTTGTCATGCATGGGGTTAATATTTCACTGACAATTGGGGGAGTGCTCCCTTTACCCCCTGCCAAATGCTCTCAGAACCTTCTTTGGCTTCAGAGGACTTTGCCTCATTTCTGCTGGGGCTCCAGAAGGTCTTGAGAGACAATTTGGAAATCAGAGGGAGCCATGGGAGATCACAGGAGTACAAAATCATAACACTAAAAATGGAGGTAAAAGGTGGAGTGTGTACGTGTATAAATTATAAAAAGGTAGACTGAGGGCTCATCAAAACCTGCTTTGGTTCTTAAGTAATTTAGTTCTGGAAACCCTATTCATTGGTTGGGTTCCACCAGATAAATGAGGAAGGCGAAAGAAGCCCTGGACAAGAGAACGCAGAAGCAGACTCTCCTGCTCCAACAAGCCTTTCCACATGTGGCCTCAGGGCCTGCGAACTCGAGTTCACTTCTCCAAGGATCCCGTTACAGTACCAGGCCTCCAGCTGTCTGCAGCTGTGTGCCTTCCAGCTCCTCACAGCTGGCTTTTCAAATAGAAATGGCCTCTCTCTAAGACAGTTTACCAGAAAAGATTGTTTCAATTGGGAAGGGTGTTAAAACACAATTCTGAAAGCAGTGATTAAACTAAGTGAATTGCAATATAAAATATAAAGGTGTGCTTGGCCCAATGCATCACATGTGGTAGGTACTCGATGAGTGGCATTTCTTCATCTCTTCTACCTTTTATTCATGCTGGATTGCAGACCAGTTGGAATTCTGTAAAAGCATTCTCGCTGGGGAGCTCTAGACGTTTCCTAGGGTATGCTCATTTGTGCTTGCACGGTGTATACATGTGTGAGTTTCTGAGTTTGTGGAGGGGGTGCAGATGCATCTTCAGTTATATGTGTGCATACATAAAGCATGCCTCAGTATTTTTTAATATCAGTTATATATATTCTAAACGCGTTTAAAGGGCTTTTCCTCATAAAAATAGCCTGGGAGTTGAGTTTCAAGCTTGTATGAGGTAGACTGGTTTGGGTTCTAGATAATAAGTGAATTAGAAGTAAGTCATGGTTCAAACAAGGGTTCATGCTGTATCTTATTTTCATTTAAATCAGAAGCTGTTGCTTTCATCTGTCCTCATTGACACAGTTCAACTATTGACTTCTTGTTGCTTTGAGTATGACGCTCTCATGCTCAAGGGAATTTCACTGCATAAACAAGGGGGAGGGGGTGTTGTTGTCCATAAAAATGTTTTTAATGCTATAAACTTCTAACCTGTCTGGTTTTGAAAGTTTAGTTCATGTCTAGGCTATGCTGTTTGTTCAGAGCTCAACTGAGTTCAGAATAATGGAGTGGTGGGCAATTTTGAAATATGCATTTATATTAGTTATTTCTACTCTTTATCCCATTTATTTATCCTACTGGGACCTCAGACTATGATTCACTTATCCTTTTTTTCTGTCTTTCTCTCCCTCCCCATCTGGCCTTCCTCCCTCCCTCCCTCCCCCCTCCCTCTCTCCCTCTCTCCCTCTCTTTTTCCTTCCTTCCTTCTTTCCTTCCTTCCTTCCTTCCCTGCTCTACCTTTTTCTCACTGTCTTTTCTTTATTTCCTGAACACTGGTTTTTGTCTCATGACACAGCCTCACTTTTGCCAGATTAAATAAATATTAGGCAGTTTCTTCTCTATTCCAAACACCTTCTTCGAAACTGGTTTCCCTCAGATTTAACTCTTCAAAAGTGGCAGGGCTCAAGGCCACTGAGAAACTGAGATACGAGGGAAGAGAATGACAAAATATCTTGTTTGGCAAAGTTACAGCTCACCCGCAGCAATGAATCTCACCAAAGCCCTTTTCAAATCTGGAATTATTTTCATGCAGCTGAAGAAAGTCCAGTTGTTGAGTTGTTTCTTCCGGTTTCCTTGTTTCTTTCCCCTCTCACTGCCCACCCCCCAACTCCACCTGTCTTCCTCACTGAGTAGAGAAACAGCACAGTAAATTCAAAGGAGGAAGTGGACAATGTAGGGAAAGAGTTGAAAACCCAAGGGAAAACAATAAAAACATTTTTAAGTTTTGGGGTCAGATATAGAACCCAGAATAAGATGGTTCATATTTTCCTTGCATTGCAAACCCTTTGTCTTTCTAAGCAACTCTGGCTGCCCTGCTCTTGGGCTATGAATTGTTATCCCTGGTGGAGCCCCAGCCTCAGCGGATTCCACCTACATTCCTTCACTGCCCTGTTGGGGAAGGGGGGTCACGGGGGATTTGGGAAAGGGGGGAGGAAGGGCAGACCCTGGGGATTGTCCGACATACAACACCGCTCTGCACCACAGCTAGGGTTTTAGCCTATTCGTTTTTGAAGTTCGCCCAAAGTCGCAGAACTGAAATGCCTGAATTTAATACCACTTCCCCTCCCCACACACTCAGCCAAATGTCCTTGGCACTTCAATAGTTCTAGCCTCTTGGCTCTATTGAGTCTTGATGTTTTGCATTCTCCTGTCTTAGATTTTTAACCTTCAACTTTCCCTTCTCTGTCTTAAGCTTCATAAATCACACAAATGCTTTACTGCCTGGGAGGAGTTCCTCCTTTCCTTCCTTCCTTCTTTCCTTCCTTCCCTCCCTCCTTCCTCCTTCCCTCTCTCCCACCATTTTTGCTTTCTTTCTTTACCTTTTTAGGAGGGAAAAGAGAAAGCACAGGACCAGCCCTTGGAACCCTTCCTGGGACATGACATCACAGGGATGGAACCAACGTAGGATGATGAGATATGGAGAGGTGGCAAGCACGACCATTAGCCACTCTGCCCAGAGAATAGAATTCTCTTTCCCTACATCACCCCAGTTCTTTTTTGCTGTATTTGTTGAAGTAACTCCAGAAAGTTTGTCCCTAAGATTGCCCCAGCCTTTGGCACTGAACACAGTCAAGTATTACCCTTGAGTAGCAAAAAGGGCTTATTGTCCACTTGTCCCCTCATGCCCTTATAAATGCCCTTCTGGAGACCTTCTTCTGGCCATGTCTACCATGGCCAAGTTTCTTAGTTCACTGCCAGCTAAGACTGGTGTTAATTTTTAAGAATTTAAGCATCTACTTTTTAACCATCCTGGGTTTTTCCAGTAAACTTCCAAAATTTACAATCTTAACGATGGGCATAGCTGCAGAAAACACTTACGCATGCACCCCACTTGCATGCACACACAGGCTGTGTCTCACTCAAGATATTGAAGCAATTATCATAAGTGAAACAGCAAGTATGATTGCCATAATTTGGTTGTCATCTCTAAAATTTATGTTGAAATGTAATGGCCATTTTTGTGGTATTAAGAGGTGGAACCTTTAAGGGTCTTTAGGTCACGAGAACTTTGTCCTCATAAATAGCTTAATGCTGTTATATCAGGAGACTGGTCCCTTTTTCCTCTCTCACGCTTCCACTTTCTACCTTTCACCATATTATGCAGCACAAAGGCCCTCACCAGATGCTAGTACTATGCTCTTGGACTTTCCAGTCCCCAGAACCATGAGCCAAATAAATTTCTGTTCATTATAAATTACTCATTTTGTGATAGTATGTTGTACAGCAGAAAATAAACTACGATGGTTATTTCTCACATATAAATATTTTTCATAAAACTAGCCATTGTAAAATCGTAAAATCATTTCACTAGTTTTTAAAATTTTTTCTGATTTTGTTGTCACAAAGCCCAAGTTGAGTCAGAAAACCCAAGTTGATCTTTTTGTATCTCCAAGGCTCTTTAGCAAGAAGCTATTTCATGGAGTTTTTCTGCAATTAGCTTGTTATATTCCATCCTTTATATGTATTCTCAATAGTGATTACAATTGCACTTACTGAGTTCTTGCTATGTGTCAAGCAATGTGATAAGAGCCTTACACACATTATCTTATTTAATCTTCTGGATAATCCTGTGAAGTGGGTGCTATACTGCTTAATTTTACAGATGAGAAAACCAATGCTTAAATAGATTATGCCACTTGCCTCACATGTATGATTATTCACCTATGTCTTCCATACCTTGTAAGAAGCGGAACATTCTTTTCCCTACCCTTCTGTCTACCACATAGCATATATCATCAGCTCTGCACAAGTGGATGCAAGATTATTACCAGGGAATGTCCACTTCTCAAGAGAAAAATTTTAAACCAAAGACCAAGAGACTACAAAGGCAAGTTGTATTGTAATTTCTTTCAAATCTCTTTAGAGGCCCACAAACCACTCCCAACCTAGAGAGAGTTATGGTGACTCTGTGAAAAGCTAACAGTGAACTCTGTGATGTCCCACTTCGGCTCTCAGTGCCACAACTGGAGACTATGAACCCACAGCTGTGAAAACATAAATACAAACATTCGTCAACCTCTATCCACTAAAAATGTTGACCTTCTCATAGCTCAAATCATGAACTTCTTGACTCCACATGAGAAAGAAGGTACATTTGAGTGTGGTATATTTGCAGAAACTGTTGAGGTATGAAAACCCTGGGCATTTACTTTGTTTCAGGGCCCAGCATAGTAGTTCCGTGTTAGGCAATTTCTTATACCTAGAAACTCAGATTTCACTGGCATTAAATCTACCTGTATTCTTGATATTGCTCTCCCTTTTCATCCTCGACTTTGTTATTCAGAACAATATGGCCTAAGAAAATGCAGGGTCAAGCCATTCTTCAGTGCTTCAGAGCTAAGTGGATCTCTTGTATGTTGCACCAGCTTATTGGATGTTGTTAAGGTATTCCTAAATGACACATCAGATTTCTGTCTGTTGTTCCATTTTTAGATCCAATTCAAAATAATACTCACACAGTTTTCTTTTCTTTTTTTTTTTTTTTTTTTGAGTTGGAGTCTCTCACTCTGTTGCCCAGGTTGGAGTGCCATGGCATGCTCACGGTCACCACAGCCTCGATCTGCTTGATTCAGGTGATCCTTCCGCCTCAGCCTTCCAAATAGCCAGAACTACAGGTGTGTGCTACCACGCCTGGTTGATTTTTTTATTTATTGTAGAGATGAGGTCTTGCCAAGTTGCGTAGGTTGGTCTCGAACCTGTGGGCTCAGGCAATCCTCTCACCTTGGCCTCCCAAAGTGCTGTGATTATAGGCATGAGCCACTGCACACAACCACACATAGTTTTCTATATCAGGTAAGAGTATTTGCTGTAACTCATCTTGGCTAATTAATTGGGTCTTACTCCTGGTTGTAGAGTTGTTAATCCCAAACTGAATAACTCTGGTTCCATCTACTGAGAGAGTCTACTGATTTCCAGAATTGAATGTTGAGAACCAAAAAGAGCAGAGTAAAGGCCTCTCTGGAAACACTAGATTACACCAAGAAAGACCCTTCTTCCACATAAACAGTCGATATGAATAGTGCCAGTTACTGGACCATCATAAAAAGAAATAAAACACAAAGAAAATATGATTTTAAATAAGTAATTGCAAACTATATACATAAGTTGTTGTCTCTATCTAACCAGAGATGAAATCAGACCATGATCTGATGCATAAAGCTATATAGTTGGAAGCAACTGACTTCATTATCTTGACACGCCTTTTTGGACTCTTGTGTTTAAACAATCCATATTCATTTCCAACAGGAAAAAAAATAAACAAAATACTTCCCCCAAGGAATTAAGACTATAATCTCACTGGCCTCCTCCAGAGAATTCTCCTAACAAGATCACAAGGTTACAATGCTGCATTCTCTGACCTTACCTACCCATCCTCCAGGACTTTTTTCTCCATATTCACATGGAATCTCTTCATCATACTTCCTTTCAACAGTCACTTCTTATGGGCCTCTGTGTTTGAGAAAACTGACATTTGGGATGCAAAATAATTCAGACCTACCTGATGGGTTGGTTCCTTTTCAATCCCTATTTGGAGAATTAGGACAGCCTCCATTTCTCTTGCTAGCCTACTTACCTTCTCACCTAATCAATTGCACAGAAAGACAGGTCTCAAACAGTTCTCAATATCAAGGAAAAGATGCATTGACCTTGAAAAGAAGGCCAGACACATGAGGAAAGAAATTGAAATGGGAACTATGTTGCAAACCTACCAATAAGAGGACAAAAGAAAAGGATAGAAGCGCTGGGAAAACAGAACCCCAAGAGTTTTGCGATAGAGAGGTTGAAGGCAGAATAACAGTTCCTACTCCAGCAACAGTGGTTGATGTTACTTCCTTTAAAGCACAAAGAAATTTTTTAAAAGACTGCAAGTGTTTCACGTCTGAGTTCCTTGTAGATCCTGGATGTTAGGCCTTTGTCAGATTTACAGTTGGCAAATACTTTTTCCCATTCTGTAGGCTGTCTCTCCACTCTCTTGATGGTTTCTTTTGCTTTGCAGAAGCTTTTCAGGTTGATGAGGTCCCATTTGTCTATCTTATATTTTATGGCATTCACTTTTGGAGAGTTGATCAGGAATTGGTTGCCTATTTCAATTTCCATAAGGGTGTTTCCTACATTTTCTTCTAGGATTCTTATAGTTTGTGGTTTTACATTTAGGTCTTTGATCCATTTAGAGTTGATTTCTTTGTGTATGGTGATAGGTAGGAGTCCTGTTTCAGTCTTCTGCATGTGGTCAGCCAGTTTTCCTAGCACCATTTATTGAACAGGCTCTTCTCTTCCCAGTGGTAGTTGGTGGAGGCTTTGTCAAAGATGAGTTGGTTGAGAAATTGAGGTTTTGCTTCCAGAGTCTCTATCCTGTTCCATTGGTCTATATGCCTGTTCTTTTACCAGTACCAGAAGGTTTGGGTTATTGCAACTTTATAGCAGAGTTTGAAGTCTGGAAGTGTGATACCTCCTGCTTTATTTCTTTTGCTAAGGATTGTTTTGGCTATTCATGGTCTTTATGTTTCCATATGAATTTCTGTATTGTCATTTCCGGGTCTGAGAAGAATGATGTTGGTAATTTAATGGGTATTGTGTTAAATCTGTTGATTGCCTTTGGTAGAATGGATATCTTAGCAATGTTAATTGTTAAGATTTGGTGATTTGGCTCCAGTCTGTGCTCTACCATGCCTCTCAACACAATGATCATAAATCACTCAGCCCCAGTGCCTGCTACATGACAATAGTTTTATGTGTTAGCTGTCATTTTATTGCTATTTTTCTTATCTAGAGTAAAAGAAAAAATGTCTTGTCAATAGAGACTAGGAGAGGAAAAGAGGGTCTGGAATGTAATACCTGGCTCTTTGTGTGCCAGAATAATTTTTCTTTTTTAAAAAATTTTTTATTTTAAAGACGTGGGGTACAAGTCAGGGTTAGGTATACAAATTATCATTGTACAGGTAAAGCGTGGGTCTCACCTTGGTCCCCACTTCACCTGGTTTGAGATCAGGTACACTTATTGATGAAATGTCCCCACCCTGGCAGTTTCCCACTACTGCCAATCCCTTTCTTGAAGTAGCATGATAATTGTTCAGGATCCACTTATGAGTGAGAATGTGGTACTCAGTTCTTTGTTTCTGTGATAGATCACTGAGTATTATAGACTCTAGATCCATCCAAGTTGCTGTGAAGTTCATAATTTTGTCCTTCTTTAAGGCTGCATAATATTCCATCATGTATATGTACCACATTTTTTAAATCCAGTCCATTTTCAAT
>CAUYQG010115824.1:0-23999 GCA_963574415.1 Tarsius wallacei | reverse complement strand
GAAGTCTTGGCTAGAGCAATCAGAGAAAAGAAGGCAATCAGGGGTATCCAAATAGGTAAAGAGGAAGTCAAATTATCTCTCTTTGCAGATGACATGATCGTATACCTTGAAAACCCAAGAGAATCTGTCAAAAACCTCCTTTGGCAAAGTCTCAGGATATAAAATAAATGTGCAAAAGACAATCGCATTTCTTTACACCAATAATACACAAACAGAAACCCAAATAAAAAGCAAAATTCCATTCACAATAGCCACAAAAAAAATGATTGAAAAACTGACACCTAAAGACCATTTTCTGGATAAATTCATGGAAACATACAACCTCCCAAGGCGCGGGATTACAGGCTGAGCCACCAAGCCCGGCTTGTATTTTCTTTTATCAGGGTTTTGTAGTCCTCTTTGTAGAATATTTTGCCTGTTTGGTTGAAAATATTCCTAGGTGTTTTATTTTATTTTTATAGTTATTGTAAAAGGAATTGCCTTCTTCATTTAGATCTCAGTTAGATTGTTATTTGTGTATAGAAGTACCACTGATTTTTGTGCATTAATTTTGTATACTAAAACTTCACTGAATTTGTTTATCAAATCTAAGAGTTTCTTGGAGGGGTCTTTAGCATTTTCTAGGTATAAGATTATATCATTAATAAATAGAGATAAGTTCAATTTTTGTTTTCCAATTTGGATGTCTTTTATTTCTTTTTCTTGCTAGATTGCTCTGGCTAAGACTTCCAGTACTATGTTTAATAGGAGTGATGAAAGTGGGCATCCTTGTCTTGTTCCAGTTTTTAAGGGGGATACTTTCAACTTTTCCCATTCAGCATGATATTGCCTGTGGATTTGTCATATGTGGCTTTTACTATTTTGAAGCATGTTCCTTCTATGTTTAGTTTGTTGAGGGTTTTTATTGTGAAGGGATGCTGAATTTATAAAATGCTTTTTTCTGCATCTATTGAGATGGTAATATGGTTTTTGTCTTTAATTCTGTTTATATAATTAATTGTATTTATTGATATGTGTATGTTAAACCATCCTTGCATCCCTGGAATAAACCAACTTGTTAATGGTGTATTGTCTTTTTGATGTAATGTTGGATTAGGCTTGCTAGCATTTTGTTCAGGATTTTTGCATGGGTATTCCTCAGGGATATTGGTCTGCAGTTTTCTTTTCTGTTGCTGTTGTGTCATTTTCTGGCTTTGGTGTCAAGGTGACACTGGCTTTGTAGAATGAATTAGGGCAGAGTCTCTCTTCCCCAATTTTTAGAACATTTTTTGTAGGCTTGCTACCAGTTCTTCTTTGTACATTTAGTGGAATCTGACTGTGAAGCCATTGGTTCCAGGGTTTTTGTTGTTGTTGAGTGATATTTTTGTTACTGATTCAGTCTTTCTACTCATTATTGGTCTGTTCAGGATTTCTGTTTCTTTCTGGTTCAAACTTGGGAGGTTGTATGTTTCCATGAATTTATCCAGAAAATGGTCTTTAGGTGTCAGTTTTTCAATCATTTTTTTTTGTATCAACCTTTTCAGATTCATTTTATTCCTAATTTTTAAGAGTTTTATTGTATGCAATTTTTGAATTTTGTCACTATTGTGATGATTATATATTCATTTTCTGTTTATGTTCTTTATGCCATGAGCTATATTAATTATCTTTCTAATGTTGAAGTAATTTTGCATTTTGAGATTAAATTCAATTTGTTCATTACATATTATAATTTTTATTTTTTACTATGTTCAGGTTGCTAATATTTATAAATATATCATGAGTAAATTTGACCTATACTTTTTCTTTCTCATAGTGTCTTTGTCTGTTATTGGTATCAAAGTTGTAGCATATTGGCTCTTTTACTGTCTTGGAAAGGAGTATGCATAATACTAGTAATTTCTTCTTATACATCTCCTAGACTTATTTTCTGTTTAATGAAGAATATTTTGACTGTTGATCAATTTTATATAAAATAATTCCATATAATAAACAATAATTCAAAAATTTTCTTTTATGTTTAACATTAGAAAGTTGTATTTTTCTAGAAAATATTTTATGTCTCTTAAATTTTCAGATTTATTGTCAAGTACTACTTAACTATCCTTTTAACCTCTGATCTACCTGAAGTTATATTCACTGTTTTGTCTCATTACTTTTGTTTGTGCTTTTTTCTATCTTTATTAATTTTGCCAGAATTTTGTCAATTTCAGTAGCTTTTCTAGGAGCCAGCTTTTGGCCTTGTTGATCCTCTCTATTAGAGCTCTGATTTGTATTTTATTCAATTTCACTCTCATGTATATTATTTTCTTCTGCCTTATCTGTATGTACTCTGTTGTTATTTTTCTAACTAAAGTTGAATACTTATCTTACTTTTAGCCTTTTCTTTCTTTTTTAATATAAACATTTTAGGCCATAAATCTACAAATTGTCATATTTTATATGTATATCTTAAATTTTGGTATGCGGATTTAAAAAAATCATTTAATTTCAAGTATTTTCTAACAATTGTCTTAAAATGATAGGTTTTATTTTGATATCTAAATGCATGCATTTTTCTGTTATGAATGATTTACCACTTTTATTTACATTGAAATTAAAGACTATATTCTCTAACAGGATTTGGATAAAAATTGTTTAACATTATCTGAGATTTGTTATGTGGCTTGGTAAGTGATCAAATTTTTCAAATGCTCCATTTGGGCATGAGAAAATATATGTATTTTATCTTTTTGTGTATAGTATTATATAGATGTTCATTAATAAGCCTTTATATTTGTCAATTATTGAGGGAATATGTTAAAATATCCATGTTGGCAAGCTATCAATTTCTCTTTATGGTTCTATCAATATTTTCTTTATATATTTTGAGGCCATTATGAGATACATTCATCTTCAAGGGGTGCAGATATAAGATGCCCAGAAAATTTGAATTTAAGGTAAACAATGAAATTTTTTTTGTAAGAGTATGTCATGCAATATTTAATATATATTTATACTTAAAAAATTGTTTTTCATGTGAAATTAAAAGTTAACTGAGTGTCCTGTATTTTTATTTGCTGACAAAGCTATTTACCTTCTGGAGAATTAAACCTTTTATCGCCATATAGTAACCTTCTTTATCTCTAAACGAAATATCAGCTTTCTTCTTTTTGTTCCCCCTGCTTCTTCTTTTCCACCACCTTCTCCTCCTCATCCTTCTTCTCCTTGTCTTTCTCCTCCTCATCTTCCTCCCTCCTGTTTCTCATTGTTCTTCTCTTATTTTTCTTGTCTCTCCCTCTTTATCTTGCTTCCCCTCTTTCTTCTCCTCTTACACCTGGCAAATCATCATTTTACTTTGAATTTTCTGATGCCCTTTTGTTTTAGATGTTTCTCTTCTAAACAATGTATCGCAGAACTTTTCTTTGTACAGTTTAAAAGTCCCCCGTCAAGAGGCAGCCCCTGTTTACCTGCCAGGTAAATGAGCCATCTTGGAAATAGGTCCTCCAGCTCTGTCAAGCCTCCAGAGGTTGCATCCCTGGCCAACATCCTCATGATTCTCTCATGAGAGACTCCTAGCTAGAGTCACCCAACTAGTAAGCTCCTGAATCCCTTACTCACAGAAACAATAGGAGATAAAATAGGAGTTCTGTTCATGTAAGCTTCTTAATTCTGATTCTGGAGTACTTTGTTCATTTACCAATAAATAAATGACACAATTACTGCACAAGTTAGGTATGCTGATTTCTCACTTAATTAACAATTTGATTATGTTACTTTTGCTTTGTTTTAAACAACCAGCTAGTGATCTCATCAGGACATCTGTTAGAATAACAAGATCTATGTAGGGATTAAATCAGTTTAGAATCCCTTGCTGCTACCCACCATTGCCAAACACTGGAAAGAGTGATCAATCTCTAAGTGGCAGGGAGGTGTTTGTGATACACTGATGATGGACTCAAGCAACAACTATAGCAAACATCTGTACTGTTTACATACAACACGTTCTGCCCCTGGATTGCTAGTTTCACACACACGCACACGGGTCATAAAGCAGTTCTTCTACAGGCTTTGTGTATCTTGGGAACCTGCTATATTCATAGAACATATCTCCAAAGGTAAGGTTTGCATCACTTGTTTCATATAGTGTCTAATCCTTTTATGTTCTCCCTAGTATGAGAATAAGGAGATGCGAGAAAAAAACGTAGTGCTGATGCGGATTTTTGGGGTCAGCCTGGGCTTTGAGAGAGTCAGCTCAATGGGTCAACCAGCCAAGCCCCAGACAGGGTTGTCGAGGGGCTGGTAAGCCTAGCCCAGGAAGTGTCAGCTCTAATGGGCTAGCAAGCCAAGCCCAGAGAGTGTTGCTGGTTCGGTCGGCTGGCAGGCCTAGCCCCCTGAGTGTCTCAGCTTTGGAGTCTTGTCTTCTTCCTGCAGCTCTCCTGGTTCAGCCAGCTCTTTCGGCTGGCAAGCCAGCCTCTGGGGTGTATGGCTCTTCAGCTCCAGTGATCTTCTGCAGCTCTTCGGGTCACAGCTCTTCAGGGCTGAGGTTCTTGTCTCATGCCCAGGAAGAATGAGGGACACGGACAGGCAGAAAGTGAGAAAGCAGAATTTATTGAGAGAACAGAGAAGCTCCCACAGTGGGAGGGGACCCGAAGGGGTGGCCCATCTGGGGCTGAAAACCTGGTGCTTATATAGCCCTAAGACTGAGCTGACCAGTTAGCACTAGCTGTGAGCTGTTGCTGTTCTGATTGGTTAGCATTAAGGACCAATTGGCAGGAGGTAGGGGCTTAATGGTGAGCTGATTGGTTGCTCTTCGATCCCAGCAGTGAGTACTTAAGCTCTAGCTTGAGAAGCTCACAGGGGGATTGTTTACCAATGCTGAGCCTGAGAGGCCTGCAGGAGTTCGGAGTTTGCTACATTGTTACCAGAGGACCCTTCTGTCTGTCTGCCTAGCCTTTTTCAAGCTATCTCCTGTCTCAGTGCTGACATTTTTCTTTTATCCATCTTCTTACCCTTCAATCTTTTTATTCTGAACCATTATTCCCTCCATATCTGATTCTCTTTTGCTTTTGTCTCTTTAATTCTCCTTAATATTTGTCTAATAGAGTCTGCTTTCAGGGAAAGCCTTCTATGGGTGATGAGAAATGTACATTCCTCTACAACCTGGATTCAAACTAACTGCCTTTCTAGACTTTTCTCTCATCCTGCTGCTACTTGTAAATTCTTCACTTCAGTCAAAATATCCTTTTCCTATACTTCACCTATTTCTGCTGATTGATTCACTCATGCCATGTCTTCCCATAAGAGAACGTCTTTCTCTTGATCTAGACACGTTTTTACCCTTCAAAAACCAACTCTGATATATATCCCCCATGAAGTCTTCCCTCATTGTCATAGGGACCTCTGTTTTCCTTTTTCTCAGCTACTATGGTAGTCATTTGAACCACTCCTGAGACTTATGGCCCATTTATTTTACTAATGCTTGTGCCTGACTTTCAACATTCTTCTCAGCCCGGCACCCTAAACACGTATTTAAACCTCACTTCTCTGCCCATCTAGCTGCTGAGTTCTTTGAGGGCAGGAATGTTGTCAACTTTGGCTTCTCCACTGCTCTCAGTACAGTGTGTTCTTTGTACCAAGTCCTTGTTCTGGAGAGAATGGCCCAGGTGGGTGGGTATGAGCACCTCAAGGGACAAGGTGAGCCCTGGGTATGTGGAAGCCAAGGCCCTCAAGGGGGCAGTCAAGAAACAGTTGCTTAGAATTCACCAGCAAATGTAGTTGATATTTGGCCCTTAAGAATTTGTCCGATGGTACCAGAGGGTAAGTTAAACACAGAAGGTGGGAAGAAGACACATGGAAATTGCTTGGAATTTGGTCTGAGTGGGATCAGAAGTCTGGAACAAAAACCAGTCATATGTTCATCTACGTGGGGCAAAACCAGGAAGTTTGTACAAAGAAAGGCATGAAGGTCTGAAAACACATGTGTAAGAGACAGAATGTGGGCTAGTCAAGAGACAAAGTCTAAGTCAAGTTCATGTTTTGACAAGAAACAGAGCTAGGCTCAGAGATTGGCAAGCCAAGACAGAAGACTCTCAGCAGAAGGGGCAGGAAACCAAGTGTAGTCTGGGTCAAATTCTCCTAAAACGTTGCTGGATTTTTAAAAATTACTTTGCAATTTAATTTTAAGAAAAATTTAAGTATAGCAAAGAGAATTCAGCATTACATTCAAAAGATAGTATTTTATGTCCAGATGGGGTTTGTTTTAGATATATGCATAATTCAATGTAAAGAAATATATTTGTCATAATGATAAATATGATATATATGAAGAAAAAATATACATTATTTTCCATAGATTAAAAAAAGTCTTTTAACAAAATCTAGCACCCATTGTTGATGACAACACTTAATAAAATAATTTTTTATTTTATTTTAAAGATGCGGGGTACAATTCAGGATTAGGTAAATAAGTGGTCATTGTATAGGTAAAGTTTGGGCCTCCCTTTGGTCCCCACTTTGCCTGGTTTGGGATCAGGTACTCTTATTGATTTCGTGTGTCCCCCCTCCCCTGGCAGTTCCTGCTACTGTCAATCCCTTTCTTATAGTATTATGATAAATGTTCAGGGTCTGCTTATGAGTGAGAACAGGTGGTACTCTGTTCTTTGTTTCTGTGATAGATCACTGAGGATTATAGACTCTAAATCCATCCAAGTTTCGGCTAAGTCCATAATTCTGTCCTTCTTTATAGCTGCATAATAAAAGAGCTAATTTGTAAAAATGTGATACTATCTTATACAGGAAGTGTTATCCAGTGCTATTTAGACAATAGAATAAATTAGAAGCATGAAATTTGGAGAGGTAATAAGATATTACTATTTCTACATCATTGGCTAATAAATTTGACAATCCTGAGGTTCCACTAAAAACAGTACAAGTAATGAGTCATCAATAAGAAATTGTGGTATGAAATTAATATGCAGAAATTTATTTCCTTCAGAAAGACAGGCAACAAAAAAACTGAAAGAAATAATGAAAGACTATATCACCTGCAATGGTGACAAGATGATGAAATATTTAGGAATAAAATTAAAAAATAAATGTGTGCAACCTTTAAGAGAAAAACTTTGAAGGCATTCCTGAGAACACACACATACACACAAACACAAGATTTTTAGACTATTATGTTCTTGGATATAAATGTTTAAAGTTATAAAATTTTCAGCTCTCCCTATATTAATTTATACATTTAATGTGCGCTCATTAAAATATTGATAGTTTTTTTTTCCTTTGACTTGCCTTTCTCCTGACCTCAAGCAAATCAAGTTTGTCTAACAAGTAGAATAACAACTCAATTTTTTCTTCCCTTTCACTTCTCTCCTATGCATTTGGCTATTATTGGCATGAGGCCAAGATTAGCACATCCCTAGTGAAGACTGAAAAAAGAAAGAAGGGAGAGACAGAAAGAAGAAGGGAAGGAATGAAGAAGGAAAGAACATATGGATTGTAAAGTCAGTACAGAAAATAACACAAGAAAAACTAGCCAAGAAATCTCCTAGAAAGCAGAGCAATGAAGTCATCAGGTATAGTTCTAAGTTATCTGAGTTTGGATGTGGTCCCATTCAAATCTCATGTTGAAATATGATACTCCCTGTAAGAAGTGGGCCTCATAGGAGGTGATTGGGTCATGGGGCACCCTTCATGAATGGCTTAGGGCCCTCCCACCCTGGCCAGGACACCTCGCCATCACAGGGGCACTCAGGAATGCCCACAGGCACTCACCCTGGGATCCTGTAGACACACCAGTTCACCTCGCCTGCACAGGTAGGGTGTGAGAGGAAACCAGAGGACCCAGAGAAAACCCACGCAGACCGGGGGGAGAAGTACACACTCCACACACACAGTGGTCCTGGCCAGGTGTTTATTTTTTTCCCTCATCAAATGTTATAACAAAACGATGTTGAATGAAATGGTGCAGTTAGAGAGCCTGCCATATTTGAAACCCTCTTTCAAACCCTTATTTCAGCTGAGATGAGGTTGGAATTTCTTTAAAGAAATATCCTGTAGAAAATAAACAAAAAGTTCCAAATGGATTTGTTGACCTGGTGCTGATTTCTTCTTCTCACTTACAGAAAGTTGAGTGTCAGGATGACCCAGGGCTAGAAAATGCAGGTGTGACTTGAGGGTCCCGGTCCCTCTGCCATTTCCCAGGACTTCAAAGTTCTTTCCGTGACTCATGAGTTCGTAGCTTCTGCCCAGTTATGTCCTCCAAGTTCCAGATTTGTATGTGCAGCCACTTGACCCTCCTCTTGAAGGCCCCTCATGCATCTTAGACTTGACATTTAATTTTTAATTTTATTTTAAAGACGTGGGGAATAATTCAGGATTAGGTATACAAGTGGTCATCATACAGGTAAAGTTTGGACCTCCCTTTTGTCCCCATTGGCCTGGTCTGAGCTCAGGTACTCTTATCGAGGTTATATTCCCTGCCCCCTACCCCATCGCTGGCAACTTGCAGCTACTGCCAAACCCTTTCTTATAGTATTCTGGTAAATGTTCATGGTCTACTTATGAGTGAGAACATGTGGTACTTAATTCTTTGTTTCTGTGATAAATCATTGCGTATTTAGACTCTAAATCCATCCAAGTTGCTGTGAAGTTCATAATTTTGTTCTTCTTCATGGATGTGTAATATTCCATTGTGCATATGTATCACATTTTTTAATCCAGTCCAGTTTCGAAGGCAGCATGGTCAGTTCCATGTTTTTGCTATTGTGAATAATGCTTCAATAAACATGTGTGTGCAGGTATCTTTTTTGTAGAATGACATGAGTTCCCCCAGGTATATGCCCAGAAGGAAGATTGCTGGGTCATATGGAAGGCCAATTTCTAGCTCTTTTAGGAATTGCCATACTGTTTTTCATAGAGGTTGAACTAGTTTACATTTCTACTAACAGTGTAGAAGTGTTCCCTTTTCTCTGCATCCTTGCCAGCATCAGTTGTTTTTTATTTTATTAATGATAGTCATTTTTACTGGAGTTAGGTGGTATCTCAATGTGGTTTTGATTTGCATTTCTCTGATGATTAGTGAGGCTAAGTATTTTTTCGTGTATCTGTTGGCTATTCATATGTCTTCTTTTGAGAAGTGTCTATTCATGTCTTTTGCCCACTTTTTAATAGGGCTGTTTTTTGTTTTTTTCCCTTTTGGCACGTTTGTAGGTCCTGGATGCTTGGCCTTTGTCAGATATAGAGTTGGCAAATATTTTTCCCATCCTGTGGACTGTCTCCCCACTCTCTTGATGGTTTCTTTTGCTTTACAGAAGCTTGTCAGTTTGATGAGGTCCCACTTGTCTTATCGTATCTTTTATGACATCTGCTTTTGGAAAGTTGAACAGAAATTAGTTGCCTATTCTGATTTCTGTAAGGGGTCTCCTGCATTTTCTAAGATTCTTAACAGTTGAGTTTTGACTTTTAGGTCTTTGATCCATTTAGAGTTGACTTTTGTGTATGGTGACAGGTAGGGTTCCTGTTTCATTCTTCTGCACATGGTCAGTCATTTTTTCCAGCACGATTTACTAAATAGGTTCTCCTTTCCCCAGTGGTTGTTGGTGGAGGCTTTTTTGAAGATGATTTGGTTGAGAAATTGAGGTTTTGCTTCTGGAATCTCTATCCTGTTCCATTGGTCTGCATGCCTATTCTTGTATCAATACCAGGTTGTTTTGATTATTGTAGCCTTATAATAAAGCTTAAAGTCTGAAAGTGTGATACTTCCTGCTTTGTTTCCTTTGCTAAGGATTGTTTTGGCTATTTGTACAAACTCAACATTTTTTTTTTCTTTTTCTTTTTCTTTGTTTTTTGAGTTGGAGTCTTACTCTGTCGCCGAGACTGGAGTGCAGTGGCACACTCATGGCTACCCCAGCATTGACTAACTGGGCTCCGGCAATCCTTCTACCATGCCTGGCGATTTTTTTTTTTAATTGTAGAGATGAGGTCTCACCAAGTTGCCCGGGCTGTTCTCGAACCTGCAGGCTAAGGCAATCCATTCGCCTTGGTCTCCCAAAGTGCTGGGATTACAGGCTGAGCCACCAAGCCTGGCTAGATTCAACATTTTCAAAACTGAGTTCCTCATCTGTACCGCCCACCCAGCCCTGTCCTCCCCCTCCCGCCCTCACCAAATCCAGCCTCCTTTGTGTTCCCATTTGGAGCAACCAGTTAAAATGGTGCTCTTAGGATCAAAGCAGAAGTCCTGTAACGGGGCCTGTAGGAGGCCCTCAACATGCTGGCTCTTCCCCATCCCTTCAGTTTCATCTCTATTCCTTCCTCCACTCCACAGCTTCAGCCACACACGATCAGTTCCAAGGCTCCCTCCCAGTCATGTTCTCTCCTGACCCAGACCACGTTCCCACGTCAATACTTCTGATTGAAGACATTGTCTTCATTCCCTTGTTGACCTCATGATTGCTTATTTATCCTTTTCTTTTTTAAAAAAATTTTTATTATAAAGATGTGGGGTACAATTCAGGGTTAGGTATATAAACATTGATCATGCAGGTACCCTTGTTGATGAGGTATGCCCCTCCCTCCCCTAGCAGTTTCCCTCAGCTTCCAATCCCACCCCCCAATCCCTGACAGTCTCCCTTTACTGCCAATCGCTTTCTTATAACATTATAATTGTTCAAGGCCCGTTTATGAGTGAGAACTTATGGAACTCTGTTCTTTGTTTCTGTGATAAATCACTGAGTATGATCGACTCCAAATCCATCCAAGTTGCTGCAAAGTCCATATTTCATCCTTTTCTATGACTGCATAATATTCCATTGTGTATATGTACCATGTCTTAAAAATCTGGTCCAGCTTAGATGGGCAACACGGTTGGTTCCATGTTTTTGCTATTGTGAATAGAGCTGGAACAAATATACATGTGCAGGTATCCTTTTTGTAGAATAATCTGAGTTCCTCTGGGTATATTTCCAATAGGGGAATTGCTGGGTCATATGGAAGGTCAATTTCTAGTTCTTTCAGAAATCGCCACACTGTCTTCCAAAGAGGTTGCACTAGTTTGCATTCCCAACAGCAGTGTAGAAGCGTTCCTTTTTCTCCACATCCTCGCCGGCATCTGTTGTTGTTTGTTTTATTAATGATGGCCATTCTTACTGAGGTTAGGTGGTATCTCAGTGTGGTTTTGATTTGCATTTCTCTGATAATGAGTGAGGCTGAGCACTTTTTCATGTGTCTGTTGGCTGCCCGCATATCATCTTTTGAGAAGTGTCTATTCATGTCTTTTGCCCACTTTTTAAATGCGCCGAAAGGAATATTCTTTTCTATCTTATCTCAATAGTCACTTCCTCAGGGAAGCCAACCCAGATTTCCCTGACCAATTCCCTTTTTATACCCTCTCATCGCATCACATTCTCCTCTCTCCAGCTTTTATGGCACATGAAATTTGTCATTGTTGTGAGTGGTCATGTTTCAACGACTGCGTCTTCTACCAGAATGCAAGACTTGTGAGGACAGGGGCCAAGAGTGTTGTGCTCACCCCTGGACCCTGCCACCTGGCACAGTGACTGCCACGGAGCATGGGCTCCCTACAAACATTAGTGGAATGAATAGTAAACATATTCCCAGTTCCTATAATTTCCTTTCATGTTGTCAGGGGTGGATATCAGAGAGGATACTGGACAGGGATATTCAGTAAGACAAAGAACAGTAGCTAAAACTTATTGGAGGTATCTCATATACCTATACTGGGGAGCCAGAAAAAGGTATCCTCATTTTAGGAGATGTTATCTCTGTATGACTTTTAGTTCACCCTAATCAGAATTGTCTGGACGTTGACGGTAGCCACTCTGAGCGCCTCTCATAATTGCAGAAGTCAAACATGACTTGTAATCATCTTTTGTTATAAGTATAGATCATTGCAATTTTAATACAGTTTTTTTCTTTCTTAAAATGTGTTTGCATTTTTTGGCACCCTCCGTATATTGCACGCAAGCACATTTCATGCACTATCTCAGTTTACTTTCATATGGCCTTAAAAAGTAGATACAATAATTTCCCTTCAAGTAAACTTTTCTTTAAAGAAAGATACATTTTCTTGAAAGATGAAGAAGTTGAGAACTGGAGAGGTTATGTAACTTGCCTGAAGTCACTCAGCTCGTTAGTGGCAGAATTGACCTCCCATCCCGGGTCTTTTCTGACCCCAAAGCCTGAACTTTTAACCATTACGCCTTCCTGCTTCAGTCTTCGAGCCTGAGACTTGTTTGGACAGACCTCATTTTCATGTTTGGTGGAATTATCTTGTCTTTCTAGAACTTTCTCACTTGTGACTTTGTAAACGTTTGGATTGCCATATTACTATCTCTGGACCTAAATGGCCTGTATTTCTTTGTAGTTGTCTGGATACTGTAATACCCTGGCCTGGACCCTGGACCCTGGACCCTGAACTCCAGGGTGATTAAGAAGGTATTGTCCGACCCCCTCTGAGCCTTAGACATACTGCCTTTGTCTTGTGATTAGCACCTTTACCTCTTATGGTCAATTCTGGGTTTCTGGAAATCTAGCAGCCACCTCTATCTCATTTGTTTTTGATACAATTTGAGGATACTCCAGAGCCATCTTCTCTTTAATAGAACTTGGGAACATTCGTGTAGTCTTGATGGCAGATATCAAGGGGCCACCTGTTCCCAATCATTTCTTTCTGAAGATTCCCCATATCTTTCCAATTTGAAGACCTAAACCCCTTTTAGGAATTCCAGCAAGGTACCTACTGTCTGAGGAAAGCTTCTGGATCTCCGTTTGTTTAGAGAGCAGGGATGACTGATAGACTCTTATCCCAATAACTTTGCCTTGAGATTACTCATCTCTACAAGGTTCTCTTTGCTGGCACATTGCCACTTAAAAAAGTGGTTTCCTAGAATATCATCATTGTTCAAAATCTTATGAACTTTGGAAAACAATAACATATAATTTCTAGGCTGGAAAAATGGGTTATTTTCTCAATGCACTTACCAATTTTCATCACTGGGTTCATTCATACTGCGCTATAGACAACTGATAATATTTTAGTGAACACAATGTAAAGTTGTAGCGAATACATTAAGCAAAAGAAATAATTTCAAATATTGGGAGTGGTTTGTAGGAACATGTGTATACCTTTTGTGGGATGAAGCTGACTGCAGAATGATTTGTTACTATCAATCATAGCATTTCATTAAAGACTATTTTATAACTACAGCACGTCCTTGAATGCCCCATCATTTTGTTCAAAGTCATTTCATTATAATGTTGATGAGAAACAAAACCAATTTCCAGCCAGGGCCATGGCCATGCACATTTTGTATCTTCTCCTCACATTTGTGTGGCTTTTCTCTGGGGACTCTGGTTTTTTCTCATATCCCAAAGATGTACCTGTTAGATAAGTGAACATGACCATGTTGTTCCAGTCTGAATGAGTGCATGTATGTGTGTGTGTGTGTGTGTGTGTGTGTGTACATGTGAATGTGTATGAATGTGCCCTGTAATGGAATAATGTACTATCCAGGGCTGGTTGCATCCTGAGCTGCTGTGATTGGCTCTGACCATTGTGACTCTGACTTGAATAAGTGGGTAAATAATGATCTTTCTTGTTTTTATTATTTTTTCTTAAATATATTTATAGCCTACATTTATTTCTAGGTTTAACTGTCTTGGTTAGAAAGGTCTCAGTGTTTATTTAGAAGTTTGGTGATATTTTTATGACCATGAATACGCAGTAGGAACTTAACCCTTGTTTGTAACCATTAACCTATGGTCAAATTGGTTTTGCTATATGCCATTTGGCTCTTAGTAGCGATTTCCAAAACCCTATCAAGAATTTACTGTATAGTTTCAAAATCTCGTGTGTGTTTATTGAGCAAGTGCTTTTTGTTAGGCACCACACCAAAAGCTTTACACGTTCGGGGAGGAAGTTGTTAAAGTAAGTTGGTGGTGATGTATTCCCTTCCCTTGTGGGGGATGGGGTAGGGTTGGGGGCACTCCCATAGGAAAAATGAAAGAAGGCAATTGATTTGGTCTCCTTGCAAATATCCTCTAGACAAATAGACTAATGATATCTGCTAGGAGGCAGAGTCCTTAACTACTTACCATCTTTTTTTTTTGGAATTAGAGTCTTATTCCATTGCCTAAGCTGGAGTGCAGTAGCATGCTCACTGCCACCCCAGAGTTTACTCACTGGGTTCAGGCAATTCTTCCTCCTCAGCTTTCCAAGTAGCTGGAACCACAGGCGTATGCTGCCATGCCCAGCTAATTTTTTAATTTATTGTAGAGATGAGATCTCGCCAAGTTGCCCAGGCTGTTCTCGAACAAGTGGGTTCAGGCAATCTTCTCACCTTGGCCTCCCAAAGTGCAGGGATTACAGGCTTGAGCCATTGTGCCCAGCCACTCTTAGCATCTTATGATGTTCTTAGTAGGATGTCCTTGACTGCAAGATCACTTACAGTAAACAAACCCAGAATTTATCAATTTATGAGATGTGGCTCCTTGGAGAATGTCCTATAAGCCAGATCACTCTCTGGCATATAAAATGAAGCTGTTTTATGACTTAAATGCTCCTCATCATGTCAGATTAAAAGCTCACAAAGCCTCACTCAGAGATCTTGGTAGTTATTCTGGGTCAGAGAGTACATGTCTGGCATTTGAAGAAAGACCTAGGGAACCACAGTCTACTTCAGACCTCTCTATGCTTTGTCTATGCTTCTAGATTGCTGCTGCTTTTGAAATGATTAGTAAGATTCCTGGCTCATCTATGTTGATTTGGACAACTTGATTCTGTTAGTATACTCATATTTTGTACTTCATTCCTATAACCTCCAATTGGGTATTATTTACCACATTTTGTAAATGAAGAGGCTGAAACATAGAGAAGTTAAAAAAAAACGACAAAAACCTATCCAAAGTCACACAGTTAGTTAGTGAGAGCTCACACTCCTTTCTATTTGATTCCAAAACCCTCACTCTTTCTATGGCAGCTTTTTTTTTTTTTACTAGTTTAAACATCACATTTCTTAACTTGAGTTTTACATTTTATTGCCCTTGGGGAAAAAAGTCAGATGTTTTAAAAGTAGAGATGATCAGCTCTTTAAGTAATTTTTATTGCCAAATTGTTTCTTTCAGTAATGTAAAAATCACTTGGCAGTGGCTAGACACGTGGGGGTCAGTTTTACAGGTGACAGCTGGAAGTGTATGATGAAAATAACTTCAAGTGAAACTTCTAGTTAGAGAATTTATTTAATAGTTTAAGAGAGCAGCAAAGAATCGATGGGCTTGCTGCAGAGAAAAGACTGTTTTCTCACCCAAATCTAGAGTGGCTTAACAACTTTCATGGTCTGATCAGAAGACACGGTGTAAGTTTGAAAGCCTCAGAAGTAGAGATGGAATCCAGACAGGAAAGCCAATTTCTGAAGCAAAATGGGCAGCAGAGATTTTGGAGAAGAGACTAGCATTTGCCCAATCCTGCATTATCATATGAAAAAAAAAAGCTATACAAATACGAGTGAGATGGAAAGCCTTTAATATGTGAATTTTGAGTAGTTATAGTCAGAAGGACCAGAGAGACCCTAAAACTGAGATACAGTTGATAGTTTTCATGTAAGGATATAGATTTGCTGCAAATTCTGGAGAATGGGAATACTATAAAAATAAAAGGCTCTAAAGAAAACCAAATTATAGTGCTAAAATGAAGAAGAACTGACAATCTTCAAAAGAAGCAATGCAAATAGATAATAAAATATTAAAAGTTCAACTTTTCTAATAATAATTTTATCAAATTATCAATAATCTTTAAAAAAATAAAAATAACCATAAGCATAATAATGACACTCTACCCCTTCCTCTAACTATACACAAAAATTAACTCAAAATGGCCTAATGACTTAAATGTAAGACCTCAAACTGTAAAAATCCTAGAACAAAGCTTACAAATCACTCTTCTGAACATCAGTCTGGGTAATTAACTTATGGCCAAGTCCTCAAAAGCAAATGCAGCAAAAAACAAAATTGACAAGTGGGACTTAATTAAACTAAAGAGTATCTGCGCAAAAAAAGAAACTATCAACAGAGTAAATAGACAACCTACAGAATGGGAGAAAGTATTTGCAAATGATATACCCGACAAAGGCCTAATATCCCCAATCTGTAGGAAACTTAAACAAATTGACAGGAAATTAATAAGTGGACAGGTATTCTGAAATGAAATTATACATGTGGCTGATATACAAATGAAAAAATGCTCGGCATCACTAATCCTCAGAGAAATTCAAATCAAAACCACAGTGAGAAACCATCTCACACCAGTCAGGATAGCTATTATTAAAAAGTCCAAAATAACATATGTTGGAAAGGGGATACAGAAAAGGAAATGTTTATACATTGTTGGTGGGAATGCAAACTAGTTCAGACCCTGTGGAAAGTAATTTGGAGATTTCTCAAAGAATTAAAAATAAAACCACCATTTGACCCAACAGTTTTACTACTCGGTATACACTTAAAGAAACATAAACAGTTCTATCAAAAAGACACCTGCATCCATATGTATGTTTAGTGCAGCACTATTCACAATAGCAAAAACATGGAACCAACCTAGGTGCCCATCAACAATGGACCAGATAAAGAAAATGTGATCCATATGCACCATGGAATACTATGCAGCCATAAAGAAGAATGAAATCATGCCCTTCGCAGCAACTTGGATGCAGCTGGAGGCCATATTTCTAAGTGAACTAACACAGTCACAGAGGACTGAATACCTCATGTCCTCACTTATAAATGAGAACTAAACACTTTATGTACACACGGACATAAAGATGGGAACAACAGACAGTGGGGATTCTTAAAGGAAAGAGGGAGGGAGAGGGGCAAGGGACTGAAAAACTTCCTATTGGGTACCATGCACACCACTTGAATGATGGGCTTAATGGAAGCCCAAACCTCACCATCAGGCAATATATCCATGTTGAAACCTGTACATGTAATCCTTGAATCCTTAAAAAATAATAATCAATTCTGGTAAAGAAGAAGGGAAATGCACAGTGGAAATGTAGTTCCTAGTGGGAGTTAAATAGGCAGCTCCTTTCTGGAAAGCAGTTCAGGAATATGTATTAAGAGTCTTAAACATGTTTATACTCTTTGAATGAGTAGATTTGGCACAAATTTATATAAAAGAAAAAATTATATAGCAGGATATGCATTTTTATTTATTTATAAGAAATCCAAATTATTAAAAATAATCACATAGCAGAAAAGATATTATGCAGGTATTAAAATTATGTTTTCCTTAATAAAGTGTAAAAATGCACCCAGGGTATTGCTTTTATAATAAAAAAATAGTACTCTACAAAAATGTTCTGGTAGCCAAAATGAGCAGATATGTAAATAGGTTCCCATTACATAAAGTTGCATGAATAAAGTAACTGTTTCTGACTGGAAATGTGGTTTTAAAAAAAAGGTATTTATATGCTTCTTTTAGAATTCCTTGCAGGCTATACATTTTTCAAGATTGTAATGCCCTGATTGTCAAAGGAGATTGGGGGGGGGGTCATGCTGCTGGAATTAAGTCTTAGAATGGAATACCACGCAGAACTAAAAATATTCTGTAATGAAGGAGACTTTCCAATCTAGAATTACTTATTTGGGTAAATAGAAAAATTAGAATAGATTAGGATACCCAAACTTTCATTTATAAAATATGACTTTATTAATAATAGTAACAACAAAATAATAAAATTTTATATTGTGGTAATAATGGTTTTAGTATCCATTGGTTTAGAAAATGTATGATACAAATAGCTGCTATGAATTTAGTAAAATTTAAATAATTGGTACTTTGTCAATTGCAATAAAATCTACATCCATTTGAAAGGTAAAGGCTTATATATGCATATATCACTGCTTTTTCAGCCTATAATAAATGCTCTGACTAGTACATGAATTCAGATTCCTTGCACTGATTTTATGGCTTCCTTGAGGAAAAGAAAAATACTTCTATAGGTTTATGATACAATAAACTGAACAAGTTCTCTCTTCCTTCTTTTCTTAGAAACAGAGATTCAAGATAAATTAATCAGAGTTGGTGCATTGGAAATGCATTCTATTTCACCAGAATACCAGGAGAACAAAGTTTAGCAGCTAATATGGTTTCTACTATAACACAACAAGCCTCAGACAGGAAATGAAAATCAAATGCTTCTCAGCAAAATAATGGTGATGGCAGTAGTTGGTGTATATAATCCTAAAGAACAAAAACAAAACTGTAACATGAAATCAGACGGGGAAATAATGAATACCGGGGAAGTTAGAACAAGCCTCATTTCTCTACTGATATCATTTTAGCTGCTTTGTAACCCTCGTTTCATCTAGAGAATCAATAGCATTGCTTGTTTCTGAGGGAGAGAAAAGGAAAAAATCAGATACAGCCTTAGACTAAGAACTAACACAAGGCAAGATGGCAGAGTAAGATGTTCTGGGTTCTCCTTCCTCTCATAAATACACCAAATCAACAATTCTCTTGTGAGAAAACCAAAAAGTAATTGAAAGTCTCCTGTACAAGAGGGTAATAAACCAGACTCACCAAAACTGTTTGGGAGTATTAGGACATCCTTACTAGAACCAAGCCCCAGTAAAGACACCACACAAGAAGGAAGAGAACCCCTAGCTCCCAACTTCTTCTAGGGGAACTAAGGGGTTACTTTGTATATCCAGAGCCCCGACTTTTCTGAGGGGGGTCCGCAGAGTACTGGCTTCTGTCTTTCCATTGTTGAACCTCTGACAGGACCAGTACAGTCTAGCTGCTTAAAGGAAATGAAGATGGTAACACATTTGTCTGGTAGTTACCATAGATCTTCCCACTTGGTCATTGCAGAGCAAGTGGACTAAAAAAAATCCCAGCTCTCAGCATCTCCACGAAGAAGGGAAAAGTTGATATGTGTGACAAATGTACCAACCTATCTGGGGCTACTCAAAGAACAAGTATCAGACTTGCCAGTCTTGAGTTCTGACAGGTCTAGCACTGTTTAGCTACCTGAAGGAGAATGAAAACAGCAGCATGGACTGGTAGACACCATAGATCCCCACCCGTTAGTTCTGCACAGATAAAACAGACAAAACCCATAACTGTCTGCTTCTCCCTGGGAAGGGAAAGAGTTGTTAAAAACCTCCAGAATTTCTGGGTTAGGCTGATTGGTGAGGGTCTTTTCCTATATAAGCCCAGTCAGTGAAGACTGGGGAACTTCCAGCTTTGTCTAATGCACAGATACCAGCACAAAACACTCCAGAAAAATGAAGGATGTTGAAAACAAGGAAAATATAAATCTCCAGAAACCAGCCGTAATGATATGCATTAAATGATTTATCCAACAGATAATTAAGAATACTTTTCCTAAACATTCTCATCAAGGTCAAAAGAACATGAACGGAGTGAGAACTTCAACAAATAAAAAATATTTTTAAAGTACCAAGCAAACATCTTGGAGCTGAAGAACATAACAGCTGAATGGACGAATTCACTAGAGTTGTTGGTTAAATAGCAGGTGAGCTCAGATAGAAAAAAAAAAAGACTAGTGAACTTGAAGACAGATCATTGGAAATAATTCAGTGAGTGAAAAAGGAATAAAAAGGAGTGAAGAAAACTTAAGGTGACTTATGGAACACCATTAAGTGGACTCCTATGCTTTATGAAAGTTCCAGATGGGGAAGTAAGAGAGAAAGGACAAGCTGTTTCAGAAAGAGAGAAGAAAGTTAGAATTAGATATTGCTTGTTCCTCTCAGGTCTCAGCAGCATAGAGCACTGTGGGAAGAATCTAGGAAAGTTCTAATAGCCCACTGAGAAAGTTTGTCAAGTAGTTGAAAAATGAAGGCTAATTCCACTGCTAGGGTTTCCTGTGGACAATGGGAGTGAGGAATCTAGAAAAGAACTGTTTGGCGCATGGGGCCAGAGGAAGATCATGGCTAAGTGAGAATTGCGACACTGGAAAAAGCTGAGGCAGGGGAAATGACTCAGAAAGCAGAAATAGCTGGGGACCTCTCAGCCATGTTTTGTACATTTCAGTGTACAGGTTTCATAGATCTGTAAGCAAACTTATTTATAAATATTTTAGAAATGCTATTTAAATGCAACTGTTTCTTTATTTTCACTTTTCACTTGTAAATAGTATATAAAAATGCCTAGCTGGACTCGGTGGCTCAGCCTGTAATCCTGTGATTTGGGAGGCTGAGGTGACTGGATTGCCTGCGCCCACTGGTTTGAGACCCGCCTGGGCAACTTGGGCGAGACCTCATCTCTACAATAAATCAAAAAATTAGCCGGGCATGGTAGCGCGTGCCTGTAGTTCCAGCTACTTGGAAGGCTGAGGTGGAAGGATCGCTGGAGCCCAGCAGGTCCAGACTGCAGTGGCCAGGAGCGGCCACTGCACTCCAGTCTGGGTGACAGAGTGAGACTCCAACTCAAAAAAAAAAAAAAATGCCTTTGATTTTTGTATGTTCATCTTGTAACTTACAGCCTAAAATAAACACATGAATAAAAAACAGACTTTTTAAAAAGACATTTTAAAATATGTAAGTATACAATAATGCCATCAAAACTGCAAATAGACAATTTTGTGTCTTTCTTTCCAGGCTTTATGTATTTTACTTTTATCTTTTCATGATTTTTACTTCTAGCCTTGCTGAATTAAGTAGGTCTTCAGTACAGTATTGTATAGGATTAATGAGAGCAAATGTTCTTGCTTTGTTCTTTCTCTTGAATTGAAAGTCATTAACCTTTATGCATGATGTCAGCAGTACTTAAAAAAAGACCTTTAATCAGACTGAAAACATTTTATTCTATTTTCAGCTTAATAAGAGTTTTTCTTTTCTTTTTTTTATCATAAATGTACAATAATTTTGTCAAATGTTTTTCTTGCATCTACTGAGATAACCATATGGGGGTTTCTCTTTTATTTATATGTAATATTTTTTTCACATCTTGCTGGAATCATTTGCTAATATTTTGTTAAGAATTTTTGAGTCTGTGTTAATGAGGAATATTGATCTGTATTTATTTTTTCATTTGCTATTTTTGCCTGGTTTTGGTAGCAGGGTAATGATGATGTTAGAATGAGTTACACAATGTTTACTTCATTCCAATTTTCTAACAGAATTAGTGTAGAATTGGCATTGTTTTCATATTTAAATGTTTGGTAGAATTCACTAGTGAAGCCATCTGGCTCTGAAGTTTTCTCTGAGGGAAGATTTTAAATTATAAATTATTTTCTTTAATTGATATTAATATTGTCAAGATTTTAGAACTTCTAAATGACTCAGTTGCAAAAATTGATGTAATTTGTACCTCCCCAAAATTTTGTCCATTTTATTTAAGTTGTCAAGTTAATTGGCATACAATTGTTATAATATTACCTTACTATCCTTTTGACATCTGTAAGGTTTCTAGTAATGTCACCTGATATTGGCAATTTGTATCTTCCCTTTATTTCTTGGACAGTATAGCTAAAGAGTTACACATTTTATTGATCTTTTCAGAGTGTTAGATTTGGTTTCTTTGATTTGCTCTTGATTATTTTCTATTTTATTGATATCATTTTTTATTCACTTATGTTTTACTTTCATTTTTTGGTATTTCCTCTCTTCTAGCTTCTTAGGGTAGAATATTTATTATTGATGTTAGCCTTCTGTTATTTTATAATATAAACATTTAAAGCTATACATTTTTTCTCTAAGCAGTTCCTTAGAAATGTCTTGTAAATTTTGACATGTATTTTTATTTTCTTTTAGTTCAAAATATCTTCTAATTTTTCTTGTGATCTCTTCTTTCACCTATGGACTATTTATTTAGAATTATATTCTTTAATTCTCAAATATTTTGGAATTTTTCATATAGCTTTTGTTACTGATTTCCAATTTAGTTCCATTATAGTCAGAGAATGTATAATGTATGATTTTGATCTCTTTAAACTTATTGGCACTTGTTTTGTGTCCTAGAATATGATGTATTTTGGTGAAGGTTGTATGGTGCACTTGAAAATAATGTGTATTCACCTTATATTAGATGAAGTGTCCTATAAAAATCAACTAGGACCAGTTGGTTGACAGTATTCTTCAAGTCTTCTGTATCCTTATTGTTTTCTATCTCAAATGAGAGTTGTGGATTTGTGTATTTTTTTCTTTTGGCTCCCTCAGGTTTTGCTTCCCTCAGGTTTTGCTTCATGAATTTTTGGCACTCTGTCACTAGGTATATACACACTTATAATTTGCATATCATCCTGATGTATTGATTCGCTAATCATTATGCAACATATTTCTTTGTCTCTAGAATTTTTTGTTTTTTTTGAGTTGAAGTCTCACTCTGTTGCCCAGGCTGGAGTGCAGTGGTGTGATCACAGCTCACTACTGCCTTGACCTCCTGGGCTCAGGCTATCCTTCCACCTCATCCTCCTGAATAACTGGGACCACAGGCTTGAGCCACTGTATCCAGCACTTTTTCTTAATATATATTTGATATAGTATTAATATAACTATTCTTGCTTTCTTATAATTATTGTTTACAAGGTATGTATTCTTCCATTATTTTACTTACTTTAAATCCATTGGATTATTTATGTTTAGAGTGTATCTTTTTTAGTTAGCATATGGTCTCTTTTATCTAGTCTGGCAATCTCTGCTTTTGAAATGCACAGTTCAACTTCTACATTGTTGGTGGGAGTATAAACTAGTCCAGGCTCTGTGGAAAATAGTGTGGCGATCCCTAAAAGTTCTAAAAATCGACCTTCCATATGACCCCACAATCCCCCTACTGGGAATATACCCAGAAGAACTCAGGTCACTCTATAAAAAAGATACCTGCACACGTATGCTTATCGCAGCATTGTTCACAATAGCAAGAACATGGAACCAACTGTGCTGCCCATCAAAAGAGGACTGGATAAAAAAATGTGGTACATATACATGATGAAATATTATGCAGCCATAACGAAGAACAAAATCATGAACTTCGCAGCAACCTGGATGGAATTAGAGTCTATAATACTGAGTGATCTTTCACAGAAACAAAGAACTGAGTATCACATGTTGTCATTCATAAGTGGACCTTCAACAATTACTGCAATACTATAAGAAAAGGATTGACTGTAGCGGGAAACTGCAGAGGGGAGGGGGGCAGGGAGGTAGGACTGACAGTAGTGGAAATCTGCCTGGGGAAGGGGGTGCACACCTCATCAACAAGGGTACCTGCACAGTGAACATTTGTATACCTAACCCTGAAATGTACCCCACAATTTTAAAATTAAAAAAAAAGTTAAAGTTAAGAAAAAAAAAGAATCTTAGAAAATGCAGGAGACAACCTTATGGAATTTGGAACTGGCAACCAATTCCTGATCATAACGCTAAGTGCCCATACCATAAGAAATAAGATAGACAAGTTGGGATCTCATCAAACTGAGAAGCTTCTGCAAAGCAAAAGAAACCATCAAGAGAGCAGGGAGACAGCCCACAGAATGGGAAAAAATATTTGCCAACTGTATATCTGACAAAGGCCTAATATCCAGGATCTAGAAGGAACTCAAATGTGCCGAAAGGAACAAAACAAACAACCCCATTGAAAAGTGGGCAAAAGACATGAATAGACACTTCTCAAAAGAAAATATATGGGCAGCCCACAGACACATGAAAAAGTGCTCAGCCTCACTCGTCATCAGCAAATCAAAATCACATTGAGATACCACCTAACCCCAGTAAGAATGGCCATCATTAATAAAACAAACAACAACAGATGCTAGCGAGGATGCGGAGAGAAAGAGAGAGAGAGAGAGAGAGAGAGAGAGAGAGAGAGAGAGAGAATATGTGTCCCTGCATGAGTATGTGCTTATTGGTTAGCTGATTTGGCCTTGAGGATGTAAGCAAAAGAAAATGTGGGGCACTTTATACAAACAACCTCACATCCTTCAATTTTCTGGTTTGTGCCTCTTTTTTTTTTTTGAGTCGGAGTCTCAGTCTGTCACCCAGGCTGGAGTGCAGTGACACAC